>CM065740.1:56316343-56323843 GCA_033310375.1 Conus canariensis
GGAGGTACAATCATTCCACAGATCACTAGTTTTGACCAAATTTCACCTCATAATACATAATACTTTCACAATGATATCTTTTACCCGGTTTTCTCCCTCCTCACTGGAGACAAACAATGTATATATTTTCAAAGAAAAACAAAAGAAGGATGGCTTAAAATATAGAGTATCAACTGAGTTCATCAGGGGGACAATTAAAAATGATTATGGTCAACATGACAAATGCTTCTTTTCTCAACAACAGGTGCAGATCGTTATGTCTTCTCTACAGCGCTCGATTCTCAAACCCTGGATACGATTAGGTGCTGCCGCAGCACTCTAGCCCAAATATTTGTGCGACTGCCTAACGGTGCTGCCACAGCACTGGGAAGGGCTGAAACACGAATGAAGTCTCGTGTAAGTAATCTATTTCAAATCTGAATAATGATAAATCTTGTCCCCTTTTTTCCCTTTTCTTCTACTCCTTTTTTTTCCTCCTATCTTTCTAAACCTCACCTGGTATTGGTGGAATCGCAGGTGGAAAACTCGTTCTTCAAACAACCTGTCGCGTCAGTGTCCCAACCATCTCCTTCTATTCGTTATTTCTTCCCCTCCTGCGCTCTTTTTTGAGTACACGTTCAGTGCTCTCTCACACCCGACCTACTCTCGCGCATTACCAGCCCATGGTTGCTGACCAATGTTCAACGTCCGTCCCATTCAACCAATGAACGCCCTATCTGTGCCCTATAGCCACCAGCGACACCGATCACACTGGGTCATGCCATTCAAACTTCTTTTCTTTCACCTTTCCTCTTCCCTACCTAGGAAATGCTTATATAACAAGTAAGACAGGGCGTACGTGATTGAACGTCACATAGTCTACTTGGAGGCTATCTTCACGATAGAACACCCCCCATTCGGGGTGAAAAAAAACTTCGCAAGAAATTTATTTTTTAAATACACATACATATCTAATTAATATACAACTTCAGCCATCAATCATCAATTTTTTTATCATTCAAGAGTTTCCATCAATGCATAGAACTAACCTTTATGAACATCATAAAGATCCAAAATCACATTCCAAAATCTTAGTTTGAGAAAAAAAATACAATCAGTTTTTGTTTAGTTTTTTAAAAACAAATTCATACTCCATCACCACAAATCACGAGTTACATAAACACGAAGAACATATGATACGGATTATTCCAAATGCAAAATGTAAAGTTTTTTCTAGCCTGTTGTCACATAATCATATGTCCCAACATCATCGCAAAATGAGAATTTCGTCATGACTCACTTGATGAAAAATAAATTTGGCAAGTGAAAAGTCTTTGTTCAAGCAAAAATGTACAATATAACAGTCCACTCTAAAGTTAAACACTTTTTTTCATTCTTCATAATAGACCGACGTGAAAAAAAAAACAACAACACTTGTAAGACATCAAATGAAGTATTCTGCACATATTCACAAAATAGCATCCTACAAAGAGCCAGCAATGCCAATACATATGCACTTTTGGGGAAAGATCAGGCACAACTACTTATCAATTCAGATTGACAGCAGCCCTGCCAAAATGTCAATAAAGTTTCCACCATGAAAACAAACAGCAGAATAAAATAATTTGTGCTCAATGAAAACAAACAGCAGTTACAGCAGCATGAAGGATACTGTGCACTCACGCACGAGACAGAAAGTCTGCCATGACATTCTGAGTGCCAGGTAATGGCTCAATGTCAAACTTGAACTCCTGCAATGACAAAGCCCATCTCAACAGCCTGCTATTTTTGGTCTTGGACGACTGCAAAAACGTCAATGGCCTGTGGTCGGTTTGTAACCGAAACTGTCTTCCAGTCAGGAATCTGGCAAATTTCTCACAAGCCCAAACAATGGCAAGACACTCCCTCTCAATTGTTGAATATTTGACTTGTGTGTTAGAGAACTTTTTACTTGCATATTGGACAGGGTGTATCAATCCATTCTTTTCCTGCAACAGTACAGCTCCCATGCCTTTGGAGCTGGCATCAGTTCTCAAAACAAAATCCTCTGAAAGAGAGGGCAAAAGCAACACAGGAAATGAATTGAGGATGTTTTGAACACATTCCAGCGTTTTTCTGGCACTCATCTGACCAGACGATACTTTTGTTTTTTGTTCCTTTTGTCAAGTCACTCAAAGGGGCTGTCAAGGACGCAAAGTGCGGTACATATCTTCTGTAATAGGACAACAATCGAATGAGTGATCTGATCTGTTTCTTTGTACTGGGTCCCTTCAAGGCCAAGATCTTTTCTACTTTCTTTTCCTCTGGTGTCATTTTCCCAACAGAAATGACATGACCCAAAAACTCAAGAGTCTGGAATCCAGCACGAATTTTGGACGGTCTAGCCGTCAGACCAAAATTCCGGAGTTTACAAAAAAACAGCTCCCAAGTTTTCCAGAAGATCATTCCATGACTTTGCAGCAAGCAAAATGTCATAAAAAAAAAACTTACTGCTCCACACTCATGAAGTTTTAGTGCACGCATCATTCTGGCAAAAGAAGCTGGGGCGTTTTGTAAACCAAATGGCATTTTCGTCCATTGAAACAGACCAAAAGGTGTCTGAAAAGCTGTTTTTTTCCTTGTCTGCTTCAGCCATCGGGATTTGCCAATATCCTTTAGTCAAATCTATTTTGACAAAATATTTTCCTTCTGAGAGTTGACAAAGAAGTTCCTCAATGTCTGGATAGGTTCTGCATCAAACACAGTGATTTTGTTTAACTTCCTGTAATCGATGCAAAACCGCACCGAGCCATCAGGTTTGTCCACCAAAACAACTGGTGAGCTGTATGGTGACGAGGACGTTCAATAACTTTCAACCCGAGCATGACTTGAATCTCTCTTTCGACAAACCTGTTTTTTTTCGCAAATGGGAGGGGGTATGGTTTGACTCGGACCGGGTTTTTCCGTACTCAAGTGAATAGTATGGGGTTCAATTGCTGTCACTGTCCCTGGGGTATCAGTCAGAACATCCTGAAAGTCCTTCAAAATACCTTCCAATTGTTCTTTCTGAATCAAAGACAAATCATCACACACAATGACATCACGATAAGTTTCTCCCTTGACAGAAAGAGTGGGCAGAGGTACAGTATCATCTATACTGGTAGACGTTAAACAATCCCACATTTGTTGTTTGCACAGTCTTTGCTCTGTCACTGTATGTAACATCAGGTACAAAATCAGAATCAATGATTTCTGTAACAGCCACATCTGTTCCAGACACAGAACACATCCATTCAGTTGACTCATTAATGGCAACATTTGTACGTTCAACATACTTTTTTTAGCATGTTTACATGGAACACCTTGTCAGTATTTGCTATTTTCACTTTGGGAACCACAATCTGTTTGTTGTCTTGTCCAGGTACATGCCTGTAGAGGATGTCAGAGTCCAGTATGTATGTCGACTTGTCCGTTGGTTCGTCAGACACTCTGCTTTGCAGTTGAAAGTACAGTAGTCAATGTCTTGTCGCTTCTCTGCATGGTCTTCAAAACATCTGGCGTAATTTTTTAGTTCATCCAGTTTTGAAACCTTGAGCGGTTTTGTTGGTTTTTCCCTGCTCTACAACTTTTGATCTTGTACTAATGAGACAAGGAATGAAAGATCCTCCGGCACCACCATGTACTGTCGCAACACCTGTAGATTTCCCAAAATCAAATCGCAAACTGGATTCTCAATAACACAGGCGGTAAGTGACCCGGAGTAGTATGGTGTATCAACGGAAATTTTTGCAAGTGGAAAAGTTTCAATTTTTCCACCAAACGATCTGCATTTCTGAACCTGTCAAGATATTGGTCTGGTAGAACAAAACATTTCCTTACACCAGCTGTGGTGCAACCTGTATCTCGCAAAACAGAACCTTGTAAACCATTAATGGCACAATCCTCCAAAAGAAGACCATCAATGGACTGATCTGGTGCCAAAACAAGACCTTCTTCACATGTAGTGGAAACAAATCCAGTCTTTGCTCCACTTCCTTTGAAAGGACAGTCCCGTTTCAAATGGAATTTGCCGTCACAAAAATGGCAACGTATGGTTTGATCGTGGACAACTGGTTACCGTTAGTCTGCGAACCTCGACCTTGTCCACGAGCTGGACCAAAGGGTCTTCGCGGTTGTTCACTACGCCCACAGAAAGGAAAAGGTCTTTCCGGTGGTGAATATTGGCAATGACGGAAATCGCCAGAACCGACATGGCCTTGACCACGGAAAGGTCGTTGTCTGTTGCCAGAAGACGTGTAAGAGCGCGGACCTTGGAATGAAGCGCGATTTCCTCTTCTGTCGTTTCCTTGTCCAGAATGCATCTGAAATACCGCGTGAGACTCAAAAAGGGACGAATTTTCCTTGCGGGCGACACCTTTATCCGGATGAGCAATACAGTACTGATCCGCCATCTGACACATTTCGTCAACGCTATCGAACTGTCTTTCCTTAAGAAAAGTGGCCAAATCTTTGCTGACACTTTGAAAAAGTTGCTCTCGAAGTAGCAAATCTCGCAGTGATTCGAAAGTTTTATTCGTCTTTGTTAGCTCTATCCATCTGTCTAAACAGTGACTCATTCTTATCAAAAAAGACGGAAATGATTCTCCCTTGTCAGGACGAATAGATCGGAAACGCTCACGAAAACGGTCAGCTGAGCATTGAAACTTCTTTAAGAGTTCTTCTTTTAACTGATCCCAAGTCAACCCTTCCTTTGCCGCAAGTGTGTGGTATAGTGCCAAAGCACTTCCCTTAAACAGCGACGCGATAAACAACGTCCATTTCTCCTTCGGCCAACCACAAGAAGTAGCGTGGTTCTCGAACCGAAAAAGAAAACAGTCAATATCGTCGGTTTTTTCTTCGAACGGCGGCAACTTCGGAATGTATGTTGACTTCGGATGAAATGTACTCGCGGAACCGACCGATGGAGGTGGTGGAGGCTCTCTCGATGCCTGTAATCTTTTAATTTCTGCATCAGTCTCTAATTCAAGTTGTCTCAGTTTAAACTACCGTTCCTTATCCTTATCCTCTAACTCTAATCTTTTTTTATTTTCTTCCATCTCTTTCTGTAGTTTTTTCTCTTCAAACTCTAATCTTTTTAGAGCTTCTTGTCGTTCTTTATCTTTTTCTTGTCGTTCTTTATCTCTTTCTAGTCGTTCTTTATCTTTTTCTTCTAGTTGTCTGTTTTTCCTGTCTCTCTATCTCTCTGTCTGCCCTATCCAGGCATTGTTGGACATAATTTGCTAATTTATCACCTTCAAAGCCTAAACGCTCGGCCTGTCGTACATATTCATCAAAATTTTCCATCATGAATAGTTACCACAAAGAAACAAGAAACAATGACTAAATATGATTAAAATAAGACGATATGTGATGTTATATACGTTTCCAACAACAACAAAAACTTTGTTACAGTATGTACAAATAAAGAATTTAAATGCCGGTATAAACAGAAAAATAATAAAGGCTTACAAAAGAGAAGCACTAATAAGAATTGACAATGTGGTCTTTCCAAAAGAGATTTTCACCAATATTCTTTCCGAAAGGGAACAAAACAGCTAAGCAAATGAAATGCAATACTAATAACTCTTTTTTCCAGTGAAAAGAAAACAGACAAAATATAAAGTTTTTTTCCCGGAAATAAATTCTTTATAGTGTTTATGTTCTTAACTGCTCTTATTGTACTTGTTACTTTCTTACTTAGTTTCTTGGTACAACAAAATAGATGAATCACAGAACAAATGAATCGCCTTAAACAATAAGTGAATACAAAATTACAAAACAAATGAATTAACAAACAATTAAAAAGAGGGGGACAAAACGTACACTAACGGAAATCCTACCTAAAAGATGACCAATGATGAAAAGAAACTAGATAGGCGCCTATTGAAGAGAAGGTTTGGAGATTTTTTTAAAGGGGGTGAAAAAGGAAATGAAAGAATAGACAGGTCCGGTATAGAAAGAGGAAATTAGAAAAAGCAAAAGAGGCCCTCAGACAGCACCCTAATGGCAACTGTCTCCCGTTAAGCTGGAGACGGGGAAGTATTCAAATAATAATACACACAATATACTAAAACTCAATGCAATGAACAATCTAATAAATATACAATAAAAACACACACACACACACACACATACAAAAAAAAAACAACCCAAAACCCAAAAGATAATTTAAAAAAAAACGTTTATTTGGAGTGAGCGGTAATCCACTCCACCACCTACACTAGTTGAGTGACGGAGGTGAAGTCGATCCCACACTCAGAGGGGTAAGGGGAAAAATCCAAATGAAACGAGAGGAAAGATAAAGAATTAGACAGTAATAAGAGAGGGAGGGACTAGTGACTCCCCAACGCCATGCCCCCCTGCTAAAGCAGAGCAGGAAGAGGTTGGGGCTATCAGTCCTGGGGAAGGGGACAAAACAAAATCTAAACTAGGGGAAGGACAACGACTCCTCAACGCCCTGCCCCCTTGCTGCCAGGTACGAGCAAGAGGAGGTTGAGGCTATCGGTCCTGAGGAGGGAAAGGGACAAAAGGAAATCCTACACAAAAACAACCCTAACAGAGCAGAGCAATCAAAAGAAATCAATAACATTCGAACACACACATACAGAAACAAATGAAAATGAAGACTACAAACAATAAAGACAACAATCAATTATACACTTTCCTCCCTTAATTTTCCTTGGAGGAGAATCTTTTTTTTTTTATCTTTAGAGGGGTATAAAGAGCAATTTTTTTTCCCTGGAGGGGGTACAAACAGAAATCTTTTTTTTTTCTTGGAGGGGGTACAAAAAAAAAAACCTTGTCCTATGTCCTAAGTCCTAGTCGGGGTCACCACTGTCATACTGTGCATAAGTGCATGCACACACTCAGCTCAGCATTTACTCCGTGCACACGCACTCTCTCCAAACAACCAGAAGGTGCACTACAATAACTCTTCTTCTCCCCCTCCTCTCCGGGGAATAATTTACTAAACAATAATCAATTTTCCATCATATTCAACTGGTTTGTCTTCAAGGAATTATTTTTCATTCCTCCTCTCCAGTGGAGGTACAATCATTCCACAGATCCACTAGTTGGGACCAAATTTCACCTCATTATACATAATACTTCACAAATATATCTTTTACCGGTTTCTCCTCCTCACTGGAGAAACAATGTATATATTTTCAAAGAAAAATCAAAAGATGGCTTAAAATATAGAGTATCAACTGAGTTCATCAGGGGGGACAATTAAAAAATGATTATGGGTCAACATGACAAATGCTTTCTTTTCTCACAACTGGTGCAGTCGTTGTCTTCTACAGCTCGATTCTCCAACCCTGGAGACGATTAGGTGCTGCCGCAGCACTGTAGCCCAAATATTTGTTCGACTGCCTCAGTCGCCTAACTGGTGCTGCCACAGCACTGGGAAGGGCTGAAACACGAATGAAGTCCGTGTAAGTAATCTATTTCAAAATCTGAATAATGATAAATTCTTTTCCCTTTTTCCCTTTTCTTAACTCT
>CM065740.1:56348843-56351343 GCA_033310375.1 Conus canariensis
ACGAACAGACAAACAGACAGACGAACAGACAGACAGAGAAAGAGAGACAAACAGCCAGACAGAGACAGACAGACAAATAGACGGACAGAGAAAGAGAGACAGCCAGACAGAGACAGACAGACAGACAGAGACAGACAGAGCGACAGACAGAGATGGGAGATACAGACAGACAGACAAATAGACAGAGAGACAGACAGAGCCAGACAGATAAACAGAGAGATAGACAGACAGAGAGAGACAGAGACAGATGGACAGACAGACAGACAGACAGAGGAGACATTCAGACAGACAGACAGACAGGGAGACAGACAGAGAGACAGACGGATGGACGGACAAACAGACAGACAGATATGCAAACAGACCGATAGGTACAGAACAGTTCTGCACGAACCTTCTGATCCACGATTCCGTCAGTTAGCCGTTTACCTTCGTGACCTGCTAATTCCACGCCATTCCCTTCTGAACTGTTACGGGCAGCACGGCGAATCAGGCCAATCATGACCTCATCCCTCACCTTGCCCACAGCCATCCAAAGACGTGAAGGCCAACTGTCGGGTCAGGGAAACACCACTTGGTGGTGTTGCCTGTTTCCTTGGAGGGGTGGTGGGTGGTGGGGAGGGGGGCGGGGGAGGGGGCGAGTGGGGAGGGATGGAGGGGTGTGAATGGGTCACTTCACGCCAGCAGAGGGAGACCGAGTAATCTGTGTTCCCGTTCCCCCCCCCCCCCCCCCCCTTCCGCTGTCGCAATAGGGATGTTCCTGGCTTGGGGGGTGGATGGGGGTGGGGGGTGGGGGATGGGGAGGGGGGAAGTGAAACTAGGAGAACGGGTAGAAGGGAAAGGGTGGGTGGGATAGATGGGGGGGGGGGGGGGAGGGGGGGGGGAGAGACTTTAGCGGGAGGACATAATCACTCTCTGTCTCTGTGTTCCGTCTGTCATTGTCTGTCTATCTGTCTATCTGTCTGTCTGTCTGTCTGTCTGTCTGTCTGTCTCTCTCTCTCTCTCTCTCTCTCTCTCTCCTCTCTCTCTCTCTCTCCGTGTGTCCAAGGTGGGACAACAAAACACAAAATGAACCTCGTTTTCACGAGCCTTTTTACTCAGAGGACACACAAGTTCAATCTCCCTACACTCTTTACCTTCTCTCTCTGTCTCTCTCTGTCTCTCTCTCTCTCATGTCAGTACCTTCTCAACGCACACACACACACACACACACACACACACACACAACACACACACACACACACACACACACACAACACGTACAGAGAGAGAGAGAGAGAAAGACAGAGAGAGAGACAGAGACAGAGACAGAAAGAGACTGAGACAGAGAAATAGGGTGACAGACAGACACAAACAGACATGCATACATCTCTCTGTCTCTTTTTTCTCTGTCTCTGTCTCTGTCTCTCTCTCTGTCTCTCTCCTCTCTCTCTCACACACACACACACACACACACACACACACACACGCACGCACGAACACACACACACACACATACACTTGTTCTTGTTCACACACACACACACACACACACACACACACACACACACACACACACACACACACAGAGAGAGAGAGAGAGAGAGAGAGAGAGAGAGAGAGAGAGAGAGAGAGAGTTCTTTAGTCACACCTAATAGTGATAATTATTCCAATGGTACTGAGGTTGATATCCAGGAGATTATCCCACTCTTCAAACATGGCTAGTGAGATACAGAAAGCAGCAGAGATCAGCCACAACTGGGAGTTACTGTACAACATGGCTGGTGAGATACAGAAAGCAGCAGAGATCAGCCACAACTGTGAGTTCCTGTACACCATGGCTGGTGAGATACAGAAAGCAGCAGAGGTCAGCCACAACTGTGAGTTCCTGTACACCATGGCTGGTGAGATACAGAAAGCAGCAGACATCAGCCAGAACCGGAAGTTCCTGTACAACATGGCTGGTGAGATACAGAAAGCAGCAGAGATCAGCCACAACTGTGAGTTCCTGTACCAGTGAACATGACTTTTGTTATGATTGTCATTGCCCCACATCCCCTCAAGTCAGGCATCCCTAGAGTGAGACAGAAACCTGCCAACATCAGCCAGAACCGCTAGTTCCTGGACCAGTCATCGAGTGAGACAGAAACCTGCCAACATCAGCCAGAACCGCTAGTTCCTGGACCAGTCATGATAGGGAGACAGAAACCTGCCAACATCAGCCAGAACCGCTAGTTCCTGGACCAGTCACAGAGTGAGACAGAAACCTGCTGACATCAGCCAGAACCACTAGTTCCTGGACCAGTCATGATAGGAGACAGAAACCTGCCAACATCAGCCAGAACCACTAGTTCCTGGACCAGTCATAGAGTGAGACAGACACCTGTCAACATCAGCCAGAACCGCTAGTTCCTGGACCAGTCACAGAGTGAGACAGAAACCTGCTAACATCAGCCAGAACCGCTAGTTCCTGGACCAGTCATGATAGTAAGACAGAAACCTGCCAACATCAGCCAGAACCACT
>CM065741.1:0-10000 GCA_033310375.1 Conus canariensis
GAAGTATTAAAATCTACAAGCTTGTTTCTAGCGTTGCTATCTTCAGGATGTCTTTTGGGGCACGCCAACGATCTTTTATGGCGTGCGGGACTTGATTTCAACTCTGTGTGTGCAGGCGGATCTCATTTGCTGCACGTGCGGCCTGTGGTTCTTATTGGGGCCTGTTCAGATGGAATGTGCTAGCAAAGATTTCCACTTGTGCCTGCAATTGTTTACAATTTCTACTTTTGTGTTCAGAGTTGCTAAGTGTGGTTTGCATAATATTAACCATTTTTCTGTGGAGCATAGATTGCATCTTTTTGAGATATTGTTGTATGGTGTTGCTCTTTTTATGATTTTCCATGATATGTTGTAGTCTATTTTTTTATCTTTGAGTCTCCAAATGTATTTACTCAGCTCTGTTTGATTTTTGTATTTTTCATTTTTGAATGACTGTTTGTGGTTTGCGTATCTGGTTTTGAAAGTGTTTTCAGTAATCCCTATATATGTTTCTTTTTCATTTTCTGATGTTACCGTAGCTTGGTATACAATGTTGCTGTGAAGACATTTATTGCTTAGGGGCACTGTTCTTTTTTAGTGCAGTTGCAAGATGTCCTTTCGGCACCCTTCTCTATTATGTTGCTTTTCATTTTGTTAGATGAGTCAATCATGTTTTTGAGGTTGGGCATACATGAGTATGATAGTTTAATGGTGTTTTTGTTGAATATTTTGGACAGTTTGTGTTCTTTTGGGAATGATGTTGCCAAGATTTTAAAGAATTCTTTTCCTACATTTGTTTTTACTTGTCCATCGTATGGTGGGTTGTACCATATGATCTTTCTTTTCCTATTTTACTTATTTCTGTTCGTGCTGTTGTCTGGACTGTATTGTAGTTTGTAATTGTAACCACTTTTTTGTAATGCTTCTTGATATTCTGTTGCTGCATCATTGAATGCGTTTTCATTTGCATGACAGGTTGGATAGTCTCTTGTTTATACCATTGGGTATTGTTTTTAGTATAGATGGTGGGTGGTTGCTTTTGATGTTTACGTAGACTGGTATGTCATTGGGTTTTTTGTATGGTTTGTACACATGGTCATTGAGGTCTAATGTTATGTCTAGGTAATTCACTACTTTTTTGTTTGCTTCTATTGTGATTTTTAAGTTGTGGTTTTTAAAGATTTTACATAATTCTTTTTTCTTGTTTTCAATGGTTCTTGGATTATTGTTTAATGCAGTGAGGCCGTCATCTCTGTATAAACCTGTTTTCCAAGTTGTTTTTGGATGTTGGATAGCATGAATAGTCCGACTAGTTCATATGTTTCGGCACCATTTACATTGTTCTAATATATATATATATATATATATATAGATAGATAGATAGATAGATAGATAGATAGATAGATAAAACAAGTGAATACACTGTTATATATATATATATATATATATTTTATATATATATATAATGCTGAACAATTAAGTAGTGGGGGAAAACAAGTGCAAGCTAACAATTCTTCAGTCGTTATAGTAATGACTTGGCAAAGATTTGAACTTTAAGAAAAAAAAAGGGGGGGGGGGCGGTTTGAAGATGAAGAAAATGGGGGAATATATTATAAATATGAGAAACCCTTCACTAGCTACCTGAGGGAACCATCGTAATCCCTCTCGAAGGCACATCTATTTGTATTGCCTGCTCCTAGGCCTTTCGTCCGCTGGGTCGGACTCATCAGGGAGACACGGCTGATTGTGTCTGTGCTCTTGGTGTCAGATAGAGACACACCACAGTCCATAAAATTTTGTTATATACGTATATTTCCAGTGACATGGTCTGTTGTTATCCTTCTTCTTTTAGTTTGTTTGTTTGTTTTTCTTGCTGATTTTGCTGGCTGAGGGCACGGTGTTGTGCTGATTTTGCTGGCTGAGGGCACGGTGTTGTGCTGATTTTGCTGGCTGAGGGCACAGTGTTGTGCTGATTTTGCTGGCTGAGGGCACGGTGTTGTGCTGATTGTGCTGGCTGAGGGCACGGTGTTGTGCTGATTGTGCTGGCTGAGGGCACGGTGTTGTGCTGATTGCGCTGGCTGAGGGCACGGTGTTGTGCTGATTGTGCTGGCTGTGGGCACGGTGTTGTGCTTTCTGGTCTCCCAAAGCTTCTCTAGCTCCTGCTCTTCTGAACTCCTTAGGCAGCCTTCATCTGTTTCTGGAGATTCTTCTGTCTCTTCCAGATGTTTTTGTCCCTATAGATTCCCTGTACAGCATCTCTAAATGTGCCCAGTTCGTGCACCCCTGTGTGCTCTTTCCTGTGATTTTGTTTTCATCTAACTTCTCCAGGTGGTAGTTTAGTTGGCGTTTGTCATGTAGAGCTTACATAGATTCCTCCTCTGAATAATCAGTGTGTAATCTTATCACTGTGTTGATTCTCATCTGAATAATCAGTGTGTAATCTTATCATGTGGTTGATTCCTCCTCTGAATAATCAGTGTGTAATCCTATCACTGTGGTTTGATTCCTCCTCTGATAATCAGTGTGTAATCCTCATCACTGTGGTTTGATTCCTCTCTGAATAATCGGTGTGTAATCCTCATCACTGTGGTTTGATTCCTCATCTGAATAATCAGTGTGTAATCCTTATCACTGTGGTTTGATTCCTCCTCTGAATAATCAGTGTGTAATCCTCATCACTGTGGTTTGATTCCTCCTCTGAATAATCAGTGTGTAATCCTCATCACTGTGGTTTGATTCCTCCTCTGAATAATCAGTGTGTAAACCTCATCACTGTGGTTTGATTTCCTCTATCTGTAAATAATCAGTGTGTAATCCTTATCACTGCGGTATGAATCCTGGGTTTGGTTTTTTGACGGCTTCTCTGCGCGTGCGTGCGCGCGCGCACACACACACACACACACACACACACACACACACACACACACACACGCACGCACGCACGCACGCACGCGCGCGCACACACACACACACACCACACACACACACACACACACACACACACATACACACATACACACAGATAGCGTTTGCACGGATGAATATTGTGAGCGGATCACACACAATGTTTCCTTTATTAAACCGATCAAATCCATGTGAGATTTCTTTGTACATCATTCCATTCTGGTCCATCAGGGACATGGGGATAGCCAATGACCATTATGCCCTCTCCGCCGGCTGTGCTCTGTTTGTGTGTGTGTGTGTGTGTGTGTGTGTGTGTGTGTGTGTGTGTGTGTGTGTGTGTGTGTGTGATGATGTTTTTTTTTTTTCCTTTCATCTATTTTCCTCTCCTACGTTTCCCTGCTGTTCATTCATCTATGTCTTATTTGCCACGCCTTTTCTTTCTTTCCCATGTCTTTCCCCACTTTTCGTATTTGATCTTAACTTTCTATTCTTTCTAACTGTCTAGTGCCTTTCCCCTGCTGTTTTGTATTCCTCTCATCTTTGACATCTCTTCCTGTGTTTCTGTATGTTTGGAACTGATCCTCACCTTTCCCGCGTCCCTACGTTTTCCCTACATCGCTCTGTTTTAGTCTTTCCTAATCTTTCCTACTTTTTCCCTACATCGCTCTGTTTTAGTCTTTCCTAATCTTTCCTACGTTTTCCTACATCGCTCTGTTTTAGTCTTTCCTAATCTTTCCTACTTTTTCCCTACATCGCTCTGTTTTAGTCTTTCCTAATCTTTCCTACTTTTTCCCTACATCGCTCTGTTTTAGTCTTTCCTAATCTTTCCTACGTTTTCCCTACATCGCTCTGTTTTAGTCTTTCCTAATCTTTCCTACGTTTTTCCCTACATCGCTCTGTTTTAGTCTTTCCTAATCTTTCCTACTTTTTCCCTACATCGCTCTGTTTTAGTCTTTCCTAATCTTTCCTACTTTTTCCCTACATCGCTCTGTTTTAGTCTTTCCTAATCTTTCCTACTTTGCATGTGCTTGTTTCTTTCTTAATCACATATTTTGCATGTGCCTGTTTTTTCTGATATTTTTTTTCTCCTTGCTGTGGCATTTGTCGTTACCTGTGTGTTTTATTCCCTCTTCTTTCCTCTATTTTTGTATGCGTGGGAATGTAAGACTCAAGCCAGCTGTTTTCTCTGTCTTTTTTTTTTCCTTTCTAACCCTATTTTCTATCTTTTGGGGGTTTTCTTTTTGTTTCATGGTTGAGTCCAATCACAACTGAACGGGTTTCTCAGACAACGGACTCAGCCAGGCATTGGGAGAAGCTTAGTACTTAATGGGCAGGAAATCCTTGTAACAGTTGGCGGCGTCCACCTTCTTGGACAGATCACCGCGGCGGAACTCCCGGCACATGTCGATGCCAGCGGCTACTCCTTCACAGGCAGCATCGTTCTGGAAGTCACTGCAGACCCAGGCCAGGCAGTCCTGTGGAACAGAGAGAGAACTCTTGTGAACTCGTGACTTTAATGTGAGGCCTCCAGCCCATCCACATGAGACACGGAACATGAAATTGTTTATGCTGTTGAAAATAAATGATTTATGTAGAATAATTTTCAAAAAGAAAGATGCTCATTTGGCGATAACAAAAGCAACAAACATAGGTTTATAACATTTCCTTTCAACTGTTCCTCTCTAAAACGTAAAGCGTAATGTACAAACATAGCAACATCTCTCATTATGACAACATTTTCGTTTGCAATAGTGTCTTCAACTGGACAGGAAAGCTATCTTTATAGTGTTTATGAATACATTTCTTTTTTCGTATGTGTTTTGTAACTTGGACATTTTAGAAGAAAATGTATTTCGGTTTCTTCTTCACTGTAAAAAGGGCAGGTGGTTATTGCTGTAGTATTGGTATTCTTGTTATTTGTTCGAAGCTCATTTACACCTAATCTGACTTTTGCTAATGCCCTTCTGAATTTTGTAATTGTGATATCATAAAAGTATTTCTCAGGTTGATGCAGTGATTTACAGGATCGGTAGACGGTATAACGATCACTACCTTCTAATGTACTGTGCCAGTCCTGTTTGAAACGGTCTACCATTCTCTGTCTAAACACTGATACGAAAGCCTTTTCATCTCCCACTCCTCCATTTATCCACACTTCTGAAAATCCGTAGGAGTCAAAACAATGTTTTATGTCTAAAGCCCAGTTGGGGGATTTACTAACTTCTTTCAATTTTTTTTTTTTTTTTTTTGAATGCTGCGGGGAGAGAGAGTAGGAGAGAGAGAGAGAGAGAGAGAGAGAGAGAGAGGAGAGAGAGAGAGAGAGAAGAGAGATTATTATACACGAAACAATGTGAAAGCGTTATAGAAAGCATAGTTCTGATCTGCCCTAAAAAAAGAAATAGGAACACATCATCATCATTGAATGTTGTAGGCATTGCACAGATTGTGCACTGGTCTAACCCCCCATCCCCCCACCCTTCCCTCCCTTTCCATCTCTCTCCACAGATTGTCCACTGGTCTAATCCCACCCCACTCCACCCCGCCCCCACGCCCACCCTCCCTTCCCTCCTCATCTCCTCTCTCCTTACATCTCCCCTACCTTTCTCTTCCCACTCTCCTCCTCCCCATCATTTACCCGCACACCTGTATCCCCTTTCCCGCCATGGCAGCTGAGTAACTCTTTGTGGCATCGACTGGATTCCCTGCACCTCGTGGTTCACCAGTTGTGGTTGTCTTTTTCACTAATTCTGATATCATTTAGAACTCTCTCCCGGGAAGTAAGAGCTGTAAGTTAACTGGGGTGACGGCCCATTTTGAACACAAGATAATTTCACTTAGGAAGCAAGATGGTCTCGGTTATGTTCTTTCTCTTTGTCTGTCTGTCTGTCTGTCTGTCTGTCTGTCTGTCTCTCTCTCTCTCTCTCTTCTCTGTCTGTCATCACACACACACACACACACACACACACACACACACACACACACACACACACAACACATCCCTCAATCTCTCCAGATCAAACGCTCTCTCTCTCCCCCTCTTCCCCTCTGTCTGTCTGTATGTCTGTCTGTCTGTCTGTCTGTCTGTCGTCTCTCTCTCTCTCTCTCTCTCTCTCTCTCTCTCTGGATCAAATCTCTCTCTCTCTCTCTCTCTCTCTCTCTCTCTCTCTCTCTGGGGGTCACGTGGTTTGACACGAAGCGACAGGGCGCCATTTATTTCAGCTGCGGCAAAAAATCTGTATTTTCCTGTGACAATGCCAGTTGCTGGACTTCCAGCGACTGCAGAGACAGCCCTGAACGCCCTGCTGACTGACAATACCGTGTCCAGCTGGAAAATTTCAGGTGAAGGCGGCAACACGGTGGTCGTTTTGCGACTGAAGCCAGTCACCGCAGTGTCAACAACAACATGGCGGATCCTGTGCTGAACCAGGCAACGCAAGTTCAGTATATAGGAAGAAACCCCCCAGCCAGGTGCGTCAAGATCAAGAGAGAGCCAAACAACAGACAGTTGACGTGAACAGGTTGGTGCTAGTCTTAGAAACACCAGTAATAAAAACGAACGGCGTAACATCGAGTCAAACGAACACAGTACACAGCAAAGTACACAGGACATTGCAGAAGAAAACATGTCTACCTGCGATGATGATGACACGCCGCATATTCCGGATTCTCATCTGTCTTTGTGTTCCCATCAGTCGGAGTGCAACATCTGCGATTCAGAAATCCAGCAGCCGGACGTCGACATAAGTGTTGAACAATCCATCGACAAAATAGTGGCCGGTTTTGACACTGGAGTAGTAAAGGATTATGTTCTACTCTGACTGATCGACAAGTGCAGAGACGGTTGCGTGATCCGCGTAGAAATAAAGAGTTCGGAAGGTTGTGTTCATCGACGGACAATAAGGGTGTGCTGCTGTGTGAATCTGATGATATTGTTTTGGAATATTCCTGCGATCTGCACTCGGAGGACGATCGCTTGTTCTGGTTCGTGAAGCAGGAAGAAAGAAACATGTCGTCAGAGGAATGTGTCAAACTGGCCCAGTCTTCGGAAAGAAAGACGCACTCGCAACACAGAACACGCAGAGACCCAAGCACGTGCTTTGCGGCGGCTGCACGCTCTCCACGGGTTGATCCAGTTTTGCCTGGGGTGACCGTCATCTACAGAACTGACAGGGAATGCGTACCAGTGACATTTTCTCGTTCACGTTTTTTTGTCATGTAAAGTGAAAGAAAAAGACATTGCTGTGGTTTCCTTGTCAGTTGAATCGAGTCGCGTTTTGTCATTGTACATTGCGCCGATTTGCTAAATGGCTTAACAGCTTATTAGCATTAAACTTCGTTCGTTCGTTCGTTCGTTTCTCTCTCTCTCTGGATCAGTAGGCATACCGTGGTCCCCCACGCATAGTATGGACTTGTTCATCAAAAAAGAAACAAGAAAACTGCCTCTCTGGGACACTCTGTCGACGATTCATATTTCCTAGAGAAACATACACAGATACACAACCCTGGGTGACGCAATACTCTGTCAACACACTTTGTTTGGGAAGAGCTTCTACCACACATGGCGCACTGGCAATCCATTCTGACGAGAAAGTTACACCATATCAAACAAGGCACCGCAGGAATAAGTCTACCTCCATGAAATATACCGTTTCGAACTGATAAGATACTATATAGATACTCTTTGCTTCTCCTTTTAAAAAAAACACACACGGCTGTCAGACAATGTAGCCATGTACCCCCGGAACGTGTGTTGTTAGCTTTGTCTGATCAATAGAGAGATAGATAGAAGACAAATTTTCCCTGTAAAGCAGCTGAACTAGATGTTTGATTTAATAAGTTCAATTTGGAGCGTGTGGGTAAAAAAGACACACAGAGAGAGACGCTTGACGCTTGACGTTTGAGAGAGAGAGAGAGACAGAGAGGACAGAGACAGAGACAGACACTGAGACAGAGAGACACAGAGAAAGACAGAGAGATAGAGAGAGACAGATAGAGAGAGACAGAGAGAGAGAGACAGAGAGAGAAGAAGAGACAGAGAGAGAAGAGAGAGAGAGAGGAGATGAAAAGCAAACAGCACAGGATGAATACGGACCACAAAGACGTCCATGGGATCACAGGAGTACTTGGTGACACACTTGGTGTGCGGGTAGCTGTACAGGATCTGGGTGCACGTGATCATCGCAAGGCGCCGCTGTTTCTCTGTGCAGTGTTTGGTCATGATCTGGGTGGCATTGATACACTTGGGGTTCCTGGGGACACATCTCAGTAATGCCAACTCCAAATCGCCTTTAAGTATTCTTCCGTTTGACATTGAGAGTGCGCAGTGTGTTTGAATACCATTTCTACATCATTATGATCATATCATGATCATCATCATCATCATCATCATCATCATCATTATCATCATTATCGTCGTCGTCGTCATCATCATCATCATCATCATCATCATCTGCAGCTGAATGACTGATGGGAGAACAACAAAAATGTCTACTTTCAAGTAAACTCTTTTGAGCGCTGCGCCCAAACAATACGAAGTCGAAGAGTAGCACGAACACTTCCAATATATTTGAAAATGATTGATCTATGATGATCATGTCAATTCTCTCTCTCTTTCTCTCTCTCTCTCTCTCTCTCTCTCTCTCTCTCTCTCTCTCTCTCTCTCTCTCTCTCTCTTCCTTGAATTATTTCCCCTTGTAACTGTTTGCTTGTGTGTTTCTGAAAACAAGTTACTTCCTTTTGCTGATGACCCGTACTCATTTTCATTTCATTCTCAGCAAACGTGTACCTATTGTATACAGGTCGGTGGCCTTACAATTAAAATTTTCAGAGTTCAGCTCTCTCTCTCTCTCTCTCTCTCTCTCTCTCTCTCTCTCTCTCTCTCTCTCTCTCTCTCTCTCTCTCCCCCCCCCCCCCCCCCGGATCGATTAGTTTTGAAAATATCACTGTTGAAGTGGTTGTGTTTGTCTAAGCATCCAAATTCTGAAAACCGTCGTTTATTAAATGAAATGTCGGTGTGTCGTGATCCCATTATTCTGCCAGCTCTGTGCGAATTGGTTTGCCGGGCGGTAAAATCATTTCTACAAATACAGTGTCTACATGGTGTGCGAATTGGTTTGCCGGGCGGTAAAATCATTTCTACAAATACAGTGTCTACATGATGTGCGAATTGGTTTGCCGGGCGGTAAAATCATTTCTACAAATACAGTGTCTACATGATGTGCGAATTGGTTTGCCGGGCGGTAAAATCATTTCTACAAATACAGTGTCTACATGGTGTGCGAATTGGTTTGCCGGGCGGTAAAATCATTTCTACAAATACAGTGTCTACATGATGTGCGAATTGGTTTGCCGGGCGGTAAAATCATTTCTACAAATACAGTGTCTACATGATGTGCGAATTGGTTTGCCGGGGGGTAAAATCATTTCTACAAATACAGTGTCTACATGATGTGCGAATTGGTTTGCCGGGCGGTAAAATCATTTCTACAAATACAGTGTCTACATGATGTGGGAATTGGTTTGTCGGGCGGTAAAATCATTTCTACAAATACAGTGTCTACATGATGTGCGAATTGGTTTGTCGGGCGGTAAAATCATTTCTACAAATACAGTGTCTACATGATGTGCGAATTGGTTTGTCGGGCGGTAAAATCATTTCTACAAATACAGTGTCTACATGATGTGCGAATTGGTTTGCCGGGCGGTAAAATCATTTCTACAAATACAGTGTCTACATGATGTGCGAATTGGTTTGCCGGGCGGTAAAATCATTTCTACAAATACAGTGTCTACATGATGTGCGAATTGGTTTGCCGGGCGGTAAAATCATTTCTACAAATACAGTGTCTACATGATGTGCGAATTGGTTTGCCGGGCGGTAAAATCATTTCTACAAATACAGTGTCTACATGATGTGCGAATTGGTTTGCCGGGCGGTAAAATCATTTCTACAAATACAGTGTCTACATGATGTGCGAATTGGTTTGCCGGGCGGTAAAATCATTTCTACAAATACAGTGTCTACATGATGTGCGAATTGGTTTGCCGGGCGGTAAAATCATTTCTACAAATACAGTGTCTACATGATGTGCGAATTGGTCTGCCGAGCGGTAAAATC
>CM065741.1:15000-32386 GCA_033310375.1 Conus canariensis
AAGATAAATTCACTAAGATCAGGAAGTATGTGAAGATGATTAGTGTCTCTCTGTCTTTGGTTTCTGTAAAATGTCAATATCGTTTTCACTCAAGATAAGTTTATTAACATCCGAAAGTATGCATAGATGATAACTACCTTTCTGTCTTTGGTTTCTGTAAAATGTCAATATCGTGCTCACAGGCTACACAGGGAAATAGACAGCTGTAGAGAATGAACACTATATACAGAGTGTGACAGTGAGTGTTAATTAAAGTAGACGAGTTTTCACATAGACGAGATTCATTTGTCATGAACATTCCAAACTATCAATATTGTCTGTAACATTGCAAACTATCAAAATAGTCTGTAACATTCCAAACTATCAATATTGTCTGTAACATTGCAAACTATCAATATTGTCTGTAACATTCCAAACTATCAATATTGTCTGTAACATTGCAAACTATCAATATTGTCTGTAACATTCCAAACTATCAGTATTGTCTGTAACATTCCAAACAGTCAATATTGTCTGTAACATTCCAAACTATCAATATTGTCTGTAACATTCCAAACAGTCAATATTGTCTGTAACATTCCAAACTATCAATATTGTCTGTAACATTGCAAACTATCAAATTGTCTGTAACATTCCAAACTAAATATTGTCTGTAACATTGCAAACTATCAATATTGTCTGTAACATTGCAAACTATCAATATTGTCTGTAACATTCCCAAACTATCAGTATTGTCTGTAACATTCCAAACATCAATATTGTCTGTAACATTCCAAACTATCAGTATTGTCTGTAACATTCCAAACAGTCAATATTGTCTATAACATTCCAAACTATCAATATTGTCTATAACATTCCGAAACTATCAATATTGTCTGTAACATTCCAAACTATCAATATTGTCTGTAACATTCCAAACAGTCAATATTGTCTGTAACATTCCAAACTATCAATATTGTCTGTAACATTCCAAACTATCAATATTGTCTGTAACATTGCAAACTATCAACATTGTCTGTCGGTAGTGTGTGTGATCAGCAGTGTGTGTGACCAGGAGCGTGTAGGATCCAGGGCACTGTGTGGATCGCAGCTGTGTAGGATCCAGGCAGGCTTTGTTGTAGATCCAGGGCAGCTGTGTGGGATCCGGCAGTGTGAGGATCCAGGCAGGTGTGGGATCCAGCAGGCTGTTGGATCAGGAGCTGTGTAGGACCCAGGCAGGACTGTGTGGGATCCAGGGCAGGCTGTGTGGATCCAGGGCAGGCTGTGTGTGATCCAGGGCAGGCTGTGTGGGATCCAGGGCAGGCTGTGTGGGATCCAGGGCAGGCTGTGTGGGATCCAGGGCAGGCTGCTTGGGATCACAGAGTGTTCCGGTTGATGGACGTCAGTGAAGAGAGGCAGCGAAGGGCTGCAGTGGAGAAGGTAGAGAGGGTTGTCTTCTCCTGTCATCCAAGATTGGACGAACTGGATCACAAAACACGAACTGGATTTTGAGGGACTTAGTCCTTTCGTTTGGCTGGAACACCCATGATAGAAATAAAAGTATCCTCCCTTGTTGGCAGGGTCTGAAGTGTGGACTTCGCTTGGCTGGAACACCCATGATAGAAACAAAAGTAGCCTCCCTTGTTGGCAGGGTCTGAAGTGTGGACTTCGCTTGGCTGGAACACCCATGATAGAAATCAAAGTAACCTCCCTTGTTGACAGGGTCTGAAGTGTGAACACTTTCCAGTAGTTGTTTTCTGGGCTATGACCGGTTTTCAAACCACTTGTTGGAGTGACCTGGATATTCTTGCCTCTAGCAACATGGCTGTGATTTTCAGCCTGTCTTCTCTTTACAGTGCGACCTAGATGAATTAGTTTTTTCTCCCCAAATTATGGCCAGGTTATAGCATCCTGTCTACTCTACAGCGTATGGCATGGATCATAATTATCGGCTCATCAGTGAATGGTTGGGATGTGTCTGCTCTTCAGTGTGACCAGAATAGTGCGATCTACCGAACAGTGTGTGCCATGGAGATTTCAGTACGACTGATATTCAGTGTGACCAGAATAGTGCGATCTACCGAACAGTGTGTGCCATGGAGATTTCAGTACGTCTGATATTCAGTGAACGGTTTGGAAATGCAAGCCTGTCTGCTCTTCAGGAGAAGTTCTGTATGTGTCCTCCCATCCATCCTTCATGAAATGGCCTTTCAGTGTGTAAGTACATCTTACACATGATGAAGTGAATTTGTCTCGAGTTGTAGACAGAATACTTTTCAGGAATACGGCCCGAATATGTCAGTCAATATTCATATTTTGCTCGTTTTGACATTAATACACATAGCCTTGCCAGTGACCAAGCTTGTTATATTGTAATTGAAAGGCATATCATCATGACGTAGTTGCCAGCGACCAAGCTTGTTATATTGTAATTGAAAGGCATATCATCATGACGTAGTTGCCAGTGACCAAGCTTGTTATATTGTAATTGAAAAGCATATCATCATGACGTAGTTGCCAGTACCAGGACGCCATATATCTACACACAAGAGCAGGCCCTGCATTTTCGCTGTCACATTGGTGGTGTTGAGTAGACCAGGCTCTGATCTATCATACCAGTAGAGTGTGGTTAGAGGTTGAGAGACCACAGACAGGTATGATAAGGTAATGTTGCTCATCGCCCAGCCGACCGCAAAGGGCCATATCAGGGCTGTCACCACGTTGAAATCAACTCACAAGTCATATAAAGCAATATATTTTCTAAACCTTTATTCATACAACCCTTTAAAACACACCTTCTAAAATCAAACTGGAAATTGTGTTTAAAATCCTTCCTCCATAAAATCTTAGATCAGATGAAAACTGTTGTTCATCCCTTTTCAGAAATTCAACGATCACATCAGGTGGGACATCTCTGAACAATGTTTTCATGGAGTCTGCTGTAAAGTGTTGATGTCTTACGTCATGCAAGTCCCAGCACTCTAAAGGAATATGTTTCACTGTGAATGGTGCATAAAATGGAATGCACCACGGAGCTTCTTCACCTTTGAATAGATAAGAATGGGCGTGAAGTAATGGCCGGTATGCAAACGGCACAAGGCTTTCTTCTTTACGGTCGCCTCTGGAACGTGGTAAAAACTCTTTCAGGCTCGGACAGATTTTAAATAGTTTGTTATCCGTCTGCAAGTTCCATTCTTTTTGCGGGAATTTCAAACACAGAATGACGAGTATGTTACAACATCACCCGTCACCAACACTTCAGTTCCATTCTTCTGGCGGGAATTTCAAACACAGAATGACGAGTATGTTACAACATCACCCGTCACCAACACTTCGCTACCCGGAAATACAACTGCTGTAACTCGATTTTTTGTGTGTGCATTTTTGAAATTTGTGGTATACTGTAAGAGCGGGCCAGAGGGCATAACACAGCCAAGTCCCAATGACATCATCCTGTAAATAAACACGCTGCAATCAAAACACTTGTACCGCAGCTCAGCTCACAGTACATTTTGTGGGGATAGACAAATAATCAGTTTTCTTATCGTCTCTTGTCAAATTTGATTTTCAGACTTTCAGCAGTTGTATTTCCGGGCAGCGACTTTCGCAGCGCGTTTCGACGTCAAAGTCGTGGGTTTGCTTGCCCTCACTGACCTTCACAGCAATCTTATTGTCCGTGCGGCCCTCCCAGAACTCGCCGCTCTTAGTGTCTTTGATGGCCAGCCATATGGAGTCCAGGCGGTAGTGGGGGTGCAGGTAGACATTGCCCGGGGTCACGGTGACCTCATACTTGCCACAGACCTGGCGCACCGCGTGGAACTTGCAGGGCATGTTGGTTTCCTCCTTCCGTCCGTTAAACTGCTTCAAGGTGTTCCATTGCCGCGGCACGTCTGCCTGCTAGCGCTGAAATTATACGCAGGTTTTGTGAGTGTGTGTGTGTGTGTGTGTGTGTGTGTGTGTGTGTGTGTGTGTTGTTTCAGACAGAATGTGTTAGTGCTTGATTAAGGGAAAATGAGGGGATGGGCATTCTGTTGTGGGATTTTTTTTTCTTTTCTTCCTTCTTTTTTTCCTTTCTTCTTTCTTTCTTCTTTTCGTTTTTTCTTTCTTTCTTCTTTTCGTTTTTTCTTTTTCTTTTTTGCTATTTTTTTTTTCAATTTTAATTTTATATCACTTATAAACATGTGTCCAGACACATTCTACTGTCACCGAAATGTATACAAGCGCTCCTTGGCAAGTAAATACGCACGCGTAAATACACACGATCAAACACACACACACACACGCACACACACACACACACACACACACACACACACACACACACACACACACACAACACACAGGTATAGCACAGGTACCCAGGGCCTGACCTGGACAAAGTGTAGGCAGGGATCTGTTGTTGTGGATACATAAGCTCCTCGTCGATTAATCTTTAAAGTGGACTGGCTCACAACAGCATTACCACTCCATTGTTTGGTAGCTCTCGTGAGAGAGAGAGAGAGGAGAAGAGAGAGAGAGAGAGAGAGAGAGAGAGAGAGAGAGACAGACAGACAGACAGACAGACGGACAGACAGACAGAGAGATAAACAGAAAGACAGACAGATAGACAGACAGATACAAAGAGAAAAGGAGACAGAGAGGGAAAGAGAGAGAGAACAAGGTTATTTTCTAAACAGCTGATAATTCTGTTTAATTGTGGCAGCGTTTTGTTTCATTTTGCAATGGTATTCAGCCCTTAGGTCTCCCTCCCTCCCCTCCTCCTCCTCTCTCCCCTCTCTCTCTCTCTCTCTCTCTCTCTCTCTCTCTCCCCTCTCTCTCTCTCTCCTCGCTCTCTCTCCCTCCCTCCCTCTCTCTCTCTCTCTCTCTCACTTTGTATGTGTTTGTGTGTGTGTGTGTGTGTGTGTGTGTGTGTGTGTCTGTGTCTGTGTCTGTGTGTGTGTGTGTCTGTGTGTCTGTGCGCGCGCGCGCGCCTGCGTTCGTTTGTGAGTGTGTGTTTGTGCTCGTGTGCATGTACGTGTGCGTGCGCGCCTGTGTGTGTGTGTGTGTGTGTGTGTGTGTGTGTGTGTGTGTGTGTGTGTGTGTGTGTGTGTGTGTGTTTTGCGAGCGCGTGCGAGATCTGCCATGCATGCATGCGTATATGTGTGTGTGTGTGTGTGTGTGTGTGTGTGTGTGTGTGTGTGTGTGTGTGTGTGTATGTGTGTGTGCGTGCGTGTGTGTATTGATTGCGTGTGTACGTGTGTGTGCGCCTGTGCGTGTGTATGCGCCCGCGCGCCCTCGCGAATACTTTCGTGTCAAGTGCATCTGTGAGTCAAATCAAGAATACCAGACATGTATTTAAGTAGCAAACTAAGTAGCTCAATGAAAAAAAAAACATGGAGAAAACAAAATATCATACTAAAGAAGGAAAAAAACGAACGAGCGAAAGAATAAAACCAAGAAAGAACGAATGAATAAACAGAAGGAAAGAACGAGATCAACTTCTACATTCAAGGATGATTAATTCAGCAACAGCCATTGTTGGTTCACTCACCAACAGCAGCCAGAGTCAGGGAGATGAAAGCAACACACAGCTTCATGGCGATCTTGGGGCTGGCTGACTGCTTCTTCTGTCCTGCGCAAATAGGTGATGACTCACTTTAAAGGGGTGGCTGACTGCTTCTTCTGCCCTGCGCAAATAGGTGGTGACTCACTTTAAAGGGGTGGCTGACTGCTTCTTCTGTCCTGTACAAATAGGTGGTGACTCACTTTAAAGGGGTGGCTGACTGCTTCTTCTGTCTTGCGCAAATAGGTGGTGACTCACTTTAAAGGGGTGGCTGACTGCTTCTTCTGTCCTGCGCAAATAGGTGGTGACTCACTCCAAAGAACACTACTGTGAACAGGTAAGGTCAGGTAATGTTGCTTATAGCCCAGCCGACTGCAGAGGGCCATGTCCGGGCTGTCACCGCGTTAAAGTCAACTCACAAGTCATTCATTCATACTCAACCCTTTAAAATACATCTTCTAACAAACCCACCTGAAATAATTGTTAAAAATCTTCCCACTGTAAAATCTCAGATCAGATGGAAAAATGTTAATCACTTTCAGAAATTTAAAGATCATATCAGGTGGAACATCTCTGAAGAAGGTTTTCATGGAGTCTGCTGTAAAATGTTTATGTCTCACAACATGCAAGTCCCAACACTGAAAGAATATGTTTCATTGTGAGTGGTACATGACATGGAATGCACCACGGAGCTTCTTCACTCTTTAAAAAGTATGAATGAGTTAAAAACGAATGGCCAGTGTGCAGCCAGCATAAAACCGTTTCTTCTTTGCGACCACCAGAGGTAGATGAGAGGAACTCTTTTAGGATTGGACGGATCTAGAAAAGTTTGTTATCCGTCTGTGTATTCCAGTCCTCCTGCCAAAGGTCTCTGACAGAATCATGAACTTTCGGTTTTACTGTGACCAAAGCGACGACAACAGCCGCCATATTAACAACATTTCTCACAAACCACCCTCCCTTCCCCCATCCATCCAGTGCCCCCTCCACTTCTACTTCTCCTCTCACTTCCTCTCCTCTTGTCCAATTTCATTTCTTCCCGTCTTCCTCCTCCTCCTCCTCCTCCTCCTCCTCCTGCTCGAACTGCTGCTTCTACTGTTTCTACTTCTGCTGCTACTAATTCTACTGCTACTTCTGTTGCTGCTGCTGCTACTGTTGCAGCTGCTCGTACTACTACTACTACTACTACTGCCGCTGTTGCTACCACTACTACTGCTACTTCTGTTGCTGCTGCTGCTACTGTTGCTGCTGCTCCTGCTACTACTACTATTCTTACTGCTGCTGCTACTGCTGCTGCTCTGTAATTGTATATTTCCAGATGATAACTCTGGATATAGTGTCGTTCAGATTGTCCTTTAACATTGGTTCAACTACTATTTTCACTACTACAATGGCGACAAATACCCCTGATGTTGCCGCTATTTTGATTTTTTTTTGTCCCATCTTCTGTGCCACCTCAGCTTGGCCCGACCCGCCACACCCCCGACAGCGGCAATCCACAGAAAGCAGTCAATGTCAAGTCGTCATGAGGCAACCCACCGGAGGAGAAACTGCACTACTGCTGAGTCACTTTAGTGGTGTTCAGTGGCGCCTGTTCTGATTTAATATTCGTAGGACACCACCTGCAAAGCCCCCTACTGGCGACAATAATGGCTTAGTCGCGGAGCCGGCGTAAGTGAGCTCTCCCTCTAGAGGGCGCCACCACGTCCGTCCAACGACAATCCCCATGAATTTTGCCGATGTGGGTGATCCCGACAGAATCCAACCCAGACCAGAGGACACTGGGAGACAATGCAGAGTGATGTCACCATGAGAGAAGGACATGAAGGGAAACAGAATTTGAGATTTTTTTTTAATATTGATCGATGAGGATGGGCATGATAAAGATGATGCTACGGATTTCCGGTCAGGTCTCAGACTGCGAGACAGAGCTGTACTCTACGCTTTCTTCCATAGTATATCACGGCGTCGACCAGGCCCGAAAGATATAGACACCTGCAGTGTTGATCAGGAAATTTGAACAACGCACTCTGAGACGCATCCATTAAGTGGATGAAACTCGACTGTGTGGCTCCAGTCTTCCCATCTGAGTCCGTAGCAAACTCAACTCTGGGTAGGAGTCCTCCGGGCCAGAAAAAGCCCAGAGATACATGGCTCTGATGGGAATCGAACCCACGACTTTCCAGCCAGGAGTCCGCGGCACAATCCACTTCGCCACGTGGCTGGTATGTGGCCGCTTTGTTATACTTTGTGGTTCTTTGTCTGCCCTCCTCCCCCTTCCCCCTTCTCCTTTTATGCTGTGCACAAAATTAGGGAGGACGGGGTGGGGGGGGGGGGGGGGCGGGAGAAAGGGAAAAGACGAGGAAGAAGAAATAAAGATTGAAGAAAATGAAGGGCGACAGAAGTGAAAAACATGTAAGAATCAGAGGGCAGAAATACACGGAGAAGCGAGAAAAGGAGTGAGTGAGAGAGGGGGGGGGGGGAGACAGGGACAGAGACAGACCCAGAGACAGAGACAGACAATTGACAAATGTTTTATTGTGTATAGGCCTGTGGCCCGTTACAATGAAGAGAAGGCAAACAACTGTTAAATTGAAAACGAGACAAACAAACGTAACACTCACACATTGCCAAAAATCCCATATCAACCGCAGTAATCTCAGAAAAATGTGTTCATAAAACAAAACTTGCTCTGCGTTTCAAAGCCAAAAAAGAGGAATTTAGACAAATTCAGTTGAGTATCAAGGCTACTACTCAAAATCCTTGTGCATTGGTCACGTTTGGTAAGGTAGGTCCCTGCACTTTGAATGCAATATTTAGCTCGTAGGTCACTATACTGCTGGCATTCGAATAGTACATGGAATTCGTCCTCATCGTCCGCCTGGCATAGGGGACAACCAGGTTGATCTATTGCCGAAAAGCGGAAAAACATGGCTGTTTATGCTCGAAACTCCCATTCTAAAACGCACGAGGGCAGTTTTAAATTGTCTGTTCTTAATGAATTCAAAATACTTTTCACGTTCAAAGATGCTTTTAAATGAGTAATATAATTCAAACCGATTGCTCTCTGATACATGCGCATACCAACGTTGTCAAAAACAGTTCTGTAGGCGTTCTTTGAATATCTGTATAAAATGTTTCTCGTCGCCTACCTCTCCAAACATCCAGACATACCCAAAACCGTTTGAACAAAGCAGTGTTTTAATATGTGTGACCCAATTTTTCATCTTCTTGTTTCTATTTTGTAAATCAAAAAGCATATCATAGGCTTTTCTGGAGTACCTTGTCAGTGGTTGCCTGCGTAGTCTGAACCAGAACTGAATACATCTCGTTGCTGAAGTAATATATAACGGAAAACGCCCCAATTCTCCATATACCATATCATTAGGTGTAAATGGAGGGACGTTCAGCAATAGCTTACAGGCCTGCAAATGAACTTTTTCGATAGATTCTCGTGGTTTGAACCCCCATAGTTCCGACCCATATAAAAGAGAAGGAACAACCTGGGCATCAAAAATCCTAAAGAACAGCTTAGGTGAAAAGCAGCTGAGTTTTCTTAACACTTTCAGAATTTCTATGGTAGCTTTCTTACCTCTAATGCAATGATCGTGTCCAGAAGCAACATCGAAACTGAGCTTTGTTGAAAAAGTAACACCTAGATATTTATAAGAATTTACAACATCTAACTGCTTATCACCAAAGAACCAACATTCCTTTCTACTTAAATAGCCACCTTTCCGAAAAACCATGACTTTAGTTTTTTCCAGATTAACTTTTAAACATAATCTTTGAGCACACTCAAATAGGACATTAAGTTGATTTTGCAGACCTGCTATAGTCGACGACATGAGAGCGATGTCATCAGCAAATAACAGTATGAAAATTTCTACATCGTTAGGGATGAATTGTATTCCATGCTTGCCACGTGAAAACATGTCGCGTGCAAGCTCGTTAATAAATATAGAAAATAAGGTAGGACTAAGACAGCAACCCTGTTTTAGACCTTGCAAACATTCAAAATAATCAGTGTAAGAGTTACCACATGTGACACATGATTTAATGGTGCTGTACATACTTTTCAAAATGTTAAACAGGTTTCCTTTGACGCCATTCGTGAGTAGTATATTAAACAAAAGACCATGTTGTACCATATCGAACGCCTTTCTGAAATCGATAAATGCTACATAAAATTTATTGTTCCTTGATAAATGTTTTTCTATGCTAGCATACAAAGTGAAAATGTGATCAGTAGTGGAATAAGATTTTCTAAACCCAGCTTGAGCATCAGAAATAACTTCGTTGTTTTCAGCCAGGAAATGAGCCGTTTATTCAATATGTGTGTAAAAATTTTACACAAGTGACTAATCAAGGAAACACCTCGATAATTGTTCGTATCGTTCACATCACCTTTTTTATACAACGGAATAATTATTGATTTAGTCCATTCCTCAGGGAATACACCATCTCTGAAAAGTTTATTGAAATATTTAACTAGAAAGGGAACTATCAAATCTCCTGAGGCCTTTATGACTTCACTTATCAAAGAATCAGGACCAGCTGCTTTGCCACACTTAAGACTCTGGATGGCTTTCTTCACTTCCTCTACTGTAATTTCAGCGTCCAGAATAGGGTCAAATGCCATATCAGAGACATCCAGTTTTGGATGGTCCACTCTTTGGACAAAATCAAGGTTTAACAAGTGTTCAAAATGGTTAAACCACTGATCCTGTGAAATTGTATTACTTATGTGGGAACGACTGCGATACTTATTGATTTCAGACCAAAAGGCCTGAGAATCATCTGCTACTTGCATTAAGCAGTTAATGCGCTCAGTTTTAAAACTACGTTTCTTCATGTACTTAAGTTGATTATATTCTCTCCTCATTTGTACATAGGCACATTTATCAATTGGATCCCCAGATCTCTTAAAAATGGTCAAAGTGTTTCTAACTCCCGTCTTGTTGTTTTGACATTCCTCATCAAACCAAGATTTTCTCACAACCCTGCTTTTTGAAGAACGATTTTGGCGCATACAAGCGCTGGCATTCATTAAACAATTAGTAAATTCATACAGTGCTCTGTTAACACAAGTATCAATCATATTGGCAGCATATTCTAGATTGCTGCAAAACAGGTCGATAGTACTGTTATATATGTATTCTGATAATCTATCCCTTTTCCATACAGTTACATTTTCTGAGATAGATAGAGGTGACAGTGGTGTTTTGCCTGTAATTTCTAACAGGATTGGCATGTGCTCTGATTCTACCCTGCTACCTACAGAAAAGTTCACAACGTTGTCTAACAAATCGTTAGAAATAAGGCAATAATCTATGACACTACACCCATGGGAAGATACAAATGTAAAATCACGACTAAAGCTACCTCTGTTGTACCCATTCAGAATACAAAAATCAAAACAAGCACACAAATGTAATAAATTTTCTCCAAACGCATTTAACATTGTATCCTCAGACAATCGTGTTTTCTTGAACAACGGGGTCGAACTGGAAGGGTCAGTCAGTAGATCAGTATGTGACCACGTCACTTGGAGGTCTGCTGTCCTTGCATTAAAGTCCCCGCAACATATCAGCTGAGCCTGTGGATAACGGTTTGTCAAGTCCAGGATGCAGTGTTCTATGGCGTCAATGTGGCAAGTGAAGTTAGATGATTGGTAGTGCACTGAACCAGAAGGAGGGACATAAACAAATATTAACAGAATGTCATTGTCCTCACAAAGCATGCTTTTAGACATCTTAATACACACCACGCGATCGGTATTAACTTTAATTGATGTAATGTGCTTATTAAGTATTTTATTGACTAGTAATAGAAGCCCTCCAGACCTACGTCCCATAAATGAATGTTTAATGGCTTTTGTCCTGAATTTCATGTAACCATTGAAGACACCATCCAAGTCGAACATATCATCTAGGTACGTTTCTATCAAACACACAATATCAAAAAAAACTTTTGTACAAAAAGAAGAAAATCAGTATCTGCCAACTTACTGGCCAAACCATCTATGTTCCAGGAGAGACAGGACAAGTTCTTGGAGTGTCCACAAAATGTAACGGGCCGGCCGAATCCCTATTTGTTAGAGCCGTCTTTGTCTCTGAACTTGAACTTCTCAGTAAGCCGTGTCTGTTTGCTTCTGTCATTGAGTCGGCTTTGTTTGCTTTTGTTTCTGTTGTGTCTGCGTGTGATTGGAGCTCTTTGCGGTGTTGGGTTTGAAGTTTCGTTTTCATGGGTGATGCTGATAGACATCAGACCCTGGCTGGGATCACCTGGAGTGGCAGTGGCACAGCCGTGCACGTCACTACCAGTGATCACACTGTTGCGCTGAGGCACAGACTGCGGCTGACATTGCTGGACTGGTCCACCAGGCAGGGGGTCAGGCTGGAGGTGGGATGACGATGGGAGGTGGGATGACGATGGGAGGTGGGATGATGATGGGAGATGGGATGACGATGGGAGGTGGGATGACGATGGGAGGTGGGATGACGATGGGAGGTGGGGTGGCGATGGGAGGTGGGATGGCGATGGGAGGTGGGATGACGATGGGAGGTGGGATGACGATGGGAGGTGGGATGGCGATGGGAGGTGGGATGGTGATGGTAGGGGGTAGCTTGCTGGGGGCTCTGAAGACTGGCTTTCTACGTCGTAAAACGTGGCTGGTGGGCTGCGGAATGCTGCTGTCAGGCTTACATCGGGTGTGCTGGTTGCCTCTTTTTCTTGAACTGAGGTTCGGCAAGTGTTAGCCTTTTTAGAGGACTCAGCCGAGTGGGGGGACAAACAAGAATGATGGGAGGAGGTGGGCTGATTTGTTGGCAGGGAATGATCAGCGGGTCTGTTCGCTGCACCAGCTGTTGTCGTGTCCTGAGCATCACCATGTACCGCTGCTGACTGCCATGCCACACTCTCTTCACTCTCGTTAGAATTCACCTTGGCTTCTGGTTCCGCGGATCTAGCAAGGTTCATCCCAACGTTGTCACCTGGTGTGTAAGAACTTGCATTGTAATTTGTAGTACATTTCGGGTCGCTGCGGATCTGAGTAGGCAGTGATTGAGACTGAGTACTCCTGCTGGATAAGACTGGGCTTACCTGCCTGTTCCGTTGTCGGATTGTCGCTTTGTTTAGGGTGGGGAATTCTTCCAAGTCAGAAGCAGAAGGGGGCAAAGAGGAATCCCCCTTTGGCTGTCCAGTGTGATTTGTACGAGACAGAGACAGAGAGAGACGCAAAGGCACCCAGGCAAACATGTAGAATACACAGAGAGGGGGGGGGGAGACTGAGACAGAGAGAAAGACAGAGACACACAAACACAGCGACAGAGAGACAGACAGACAGACAGAGACACACACAGACAGAGAGCGACACACAGAGAGACGGAGACACAGAGAGAGAGAGAGAGAGAGAGAGAGAGAGAGAGAGAGAGAGAGAGAGAGAGAGAGAGAGGCACAGGCAGACAAACATACAAAATACAGAGACAGACAGACAGACAGACAGACAGAGAACATACCTTCCAGTTCAGAGATGCTGCCAGTGATGCAGTTGTTGAAGATGCCGGTATTTATACCCCTAGCTCCTGTCACCAGCCGTCATAAAAGAAAGGACGATTAAAACCCACTTCAAAGACAGCCGGCCACCACAGATGTTATGACGCTGCGCTCAACTGTGACCTTTCTCACCAACACTGCACTTTGAAGCAACAAAACAATACTATTCCAGCTGATATAAAAATGAACGCCAGAGCCAGAGGTGTGTGTGTGTGTGTGTGTGTGTGTGTGTGTGTGTGTGTGTGTGTGTGTGTGTGTGTGTGTGTGTGTGTGTGTGCGTGCGGCGTGCGTGCGTGTGTGCATGTGTGTGTGTTGTGTGTGTGTGTGTGTGTGTTGTGTGTGTGTGTGTGTGTGTGTGTGTGTGTGTGAGACAAATAGTGGTTTGTCTAAGAGTAACCGGCTGTATGATGATGATGTGTAGGAGTGCTGAAACGTGACATGAAGAGCTAAGGGTGGGACGGGAACACAGATCAAAATCAATGTGATATAGCAACAGTCAATACTGCGCATGCAGAGTTTTTGTCTACCAGCTCGACGGAAATTTATGTCCTGAGAGAAGCAAAAGGAAAAGAATAAAAAGGGAACATTTCCTATGAGATCAAAACGAAAATTAAAATGACGCTGAATTTCGTTTATTCTGTGGTGTGTTCGTTGGCTCCTTCCTTCCTTCCTTCCTTCCTTCCTTCCTTCCTTCCTTCCTTCCTTCCTTCCTTCATTCCTTCCTTCCTTCCTTCATTCATTCTTCATTCAGTCATTCAGTCAGTCGGTCATTCTTGTATTGTGTTGTGTTGTGTTGTGTTGTGTTGTGTTGTGTTGTGTTGCTTTATGTTATGTTACATTATGTTATATTATATCATGTTATCTTATATTGTGCAATATAATGTTACATCATATTCTATTGTTTTTAATTGTTATTACATATTAGATAACAAAATATCTTATCATATTACAGTATGTTATGCCATACTATATTGTATCATATGAATTCATATCCTATCAAATCGTATCGTATTGTGTCATACCATATCATATCGTATCATATCATGTCATTTAATATCATGTTGTATGTCATATCATATCGTATATATCATATCACATCATATCAGTTTATTACAATAAAAGTGTACAATGTCTTTCGAGAAGCTCAATATGGTCTATAATTTTAACACGAGAGGCTATTAGACTTTTATAGACTCATAGATGAATGAATGCATGCCACAAGATTTACAGAAAAGGGGAGGGAATACCTGGTGAAGATGAGAAAGATTGGAAACAGATTTTATTTGCAAACGATTGGGAACACATCTTATTGGCAAAAGATTGGGAACTGATTTTATTCGCAAAAGATTGGGAACAGATTTCATTTACAAAAGACTGGGAACAGATCTTATTGGCAAAAGATTGCGAACAGATGTTATTTGCAAAAGATTGGGGACAGGTTTTATTTGCAAAAGATTGCAAACAGATTTTATTTAGCAAAAGATTGGGAACAGATTTTATTTCAAAAAGATTGAGAAGAGATCTTATTGGCAAAAGATTGGGAACAGGTTTTATTTGCATACATCTAAAACATTTAAACAGCAACAGTGACCCCTCTTGTGCTGACATTACAGGAGAGTTCAGGCGAATAGGTAGGAGGAAGCTATCGGGTTACAGAGAATAGGACAGGATAGTGGTTGGGGAGATAGGGGGTGTGATAGGGGTTTGGCTGGCTGCAACGTGATCTCTATTAATAGCAACCCTGATGACAGTGCCTATGTCTTGTCTGTGAGCACGTGAATCAACATGTATCAACCCTGATGACAGTGCCTGTGTCTTGTCTGTGAGCACGTGCATCAACACGTATCAACAGTGATGACAGTGCCTATGTCTTGTCTGTGAGCACGTGCATCAACACGCATCAACAGTGACGGCAGTGAAGCATGACAGCCCCACATTTCTTTGCCATGGAATTCTTCAGTCAGACGCCGAATGTGAACAGTCGTTACAAACTTGTCTTAGAAAGAAAAATTATGTGTGCAAGATGCAGATCAGTACTCAGATTTTTTCTGTTCAAAATGTCATCCAGGAGCTCGACATTATGAAGAATCTCTTCCCCCTTTCAATATTTGCAATTTATTGAATGTTTCGCAGGAGCATAATGTCGACAAGAATAGATTCACAAGTTTGTGCATGAGCGATGCTGAAGATATTGCTGCTTTTTGTACGCTGATGGCACTGTTGTGTGCACTGACGCAGGCAGATGTACAGAAAGCATTGGACGCTTGTCTTATTATTGTAAAGAAAGGAACATGCATCTTGATCTTCTGTAACGCTGCAATCTGTTTCATGTTGGTCACAGGAATCAGAAGAAAGGTTTTCAAAATATGTCAAATGCTGCAATCTGTTTCATGTTGGTCACAGGAATCAGTAGAAAGGTTTTCAAAGTATATCAAATGCAGAGGACCTCACCCTGGAGTAGTGTTCCATTTCAGTAGTGATGAATTTATTTCAATGATATAAAATGTTTGACACTGCACAACGACATTTGAATGATAAAGCCTTGAGAATATCGCACGAACTTGTAAGTAAATGTAAAGAACAAAATCTTACCATCAAACATCATAATTCAATTATCTGACAAAATAATTATTTCAATATCATTTATGCAGCTGTAAAACTTGGCGTCCTTTAATAACAAAGCTAGTATCAAGACTTCAACTTCAATATTATAAGATTATTTGAAACATTGTAAAAATTAAAACCAAGGCACGCAGTTTCTTGTTACCTTTGACTTTTCCCTCTAAAAACCACGGGCAAAATGCAAAAATAGTGTGCCTATGGTTAAAGTTGCCAACTTACAATATTTGTCATAAATCACCATCACAGTATACAATTGTCGATGCTTTGGCTGTTGAATAGCTTCGTAAATGTTAGCTTATGTGTCAAATTTAAAATACTTTCCTGTCATCGCTGTCAACATCAGTAATTATTTACGCAAGTGAGGCTGTATGATTGATATCTGTTACGCGGCTTTAAGTGGTCCCTTTACAATATCATTTCAACAAACATAGTGTTACTGAGCTGTATTTGGCCAGAAAATTTTCATTTGTTATTTATGCAAGTTCCGAGTCTTTTAAGATATTATTCGTATCTGCTTTCCCACTTGGTTGAGATGACAAAACATGACCTAATTCTAGTAGGACGATATAACCTTTCCATAAAATATTTAAAGTATCTTTCCAAAGTGAACCGGTCAATCTGTTTGCTAGTCTGTTAGATAATTTCGCTAATTCATAAGTTGTTTGGTTGGTGAGTGGGTGGGTAGGTATGCAGCTTGGTTTCATCATTAGATTTGCCTCATTTGTTTGTTTGTTTGTTCGTTACTTCAAACGTGGGGCGGGGAGGAGACAGGCAATAAGATGTGAATAGTTCACCAGTCAGTCAGTCGTGGGGCGGGGAGGACAGAGGCAATAAGATGTGAATAGTTCACCAGTCAGTCAGTCGTGGGCGGGGAGGAGACAGGCAATAAGATGTGAATAGTTCACCAGTCAGTCAGTCGTGGGGCGGGGAGGAGACAGGCAATAAGATGTGAATAGTTCACCAGTCAGTCAGTCGAACTTGCTGTCATCTAATTAAGCAGTTAAATGAGAGAACACTGTAAGTGCGATTAATTTAGTTATTAACTGGAAACAGACGTTACGTGGTTTAAAAATGTCCATGTACATGGCGTCTGCATGAAATGTCCATGTACATGGCGTCTACATGAAATGTCCATGTACATGGCGTCTGCATGAAATGTCCATGTACATGGCGTCTACATGAAATGTCCACGTACATGGCGTCTACATGAAATGTCCATGTACATGGCGTCTACATGAAATGTCCACGTATATGGCGTCTACATGAAATGTCCACGTACATGGCGTCTACATGAAATGTCCATGTACATAACGTCTACATGAAAAGTCCATGTACATGGCGTCTACATGAAATGTCCACGTACATAGCGTCTACATGAAATATCCATGTACATGGCGTCTACATGAAATGTCCACGTACATGGCGTCTACATGAAATGTCCATGTACATGGCGTCTACATGTGGAGAATGAAATCTTTTGCCATAGAGGGTGACATAGTTCTCGTGAAGATATTGACAGAATGGAGTCGTAACAGCTACCTCCTATAACAAATCTCAACTCATCGTAATTACGCTGCATTTTCATGACCTACGTGTGGTTCCATGCTTTAACCATTTTCCCTTCGTTACGTAGTCACCAGCTTTCACATGATGTGAGACCTCATCATTCTCCCAACGACACAACAA
>CM065741.1:37486-39986 GCA_033310375.1 Conus canariensis
ACCATCGTAAAGTGTTTACAGAGGGCTCAGTAACAGACATCCCAACCATCGTAAAGTGTTTACAGAGGGCTCAGTAACAGACATCCCAACCATCGTAAAGTGTTTACAGAGGGCTCAGTAACAGACATCCCAACCATCGTAAAGTGTTTACAGAGGGCTCAGTAACAAACATCCCAACCATCGTAAAGTGTTTACAGAGGGCTCAGTAACAGACATCCCAACCATCGTAAAGTGTTTACAGAGGGCTCAGTAACAACAAAAATAAAGAAGCTGCGTCTGCTTTTGTTATCCTATCACTGAAAATAGAAAAATCATACTTCATTGGAAAATATTGATCAATATTCTTTGCTGAAATGATAGCTATACTAATGGCCTTGACACATCTAATTGACTTAACACCGTCAACCTTTCTAGTGTTCTTCTGCCTAGATTAAGTGTCAGTATTACAATCCATAAAGTTTTGCAAATCGAATCAAGATGATTTCATTTTAACGGACATCTGTCTTTTCATTGTTATCTTGATATGTAAAGGAACCGATTTAACTTTCTTGTGAATTCCTTCACACGGTGGAATCTTGGGTAATGAACTCGCTGACAGATGTGCGAAAAAAGGTACTAGAATGAAATGCATTCACAACTTAAGACATCCTTCACTTTACATGGGTGTGACGGACCGTATTTCGTTCGGTCCCAAATTTTGGGGGACACGTTTGACCGGAACAGGTAAACCTATAAAATCGGTTGACCTGTTGACAGCTACTCCTCTGCGTTTTGTGTAAGTCGGGGGAGCGAGAATTTCCCTTCAGTTTCCGCAGAACTACCGGCCAAGCAGCACTTTCAGAGAGCCGAAGGGAGACTGAAGGCAGGTCCTCGCTGGCAGTCGGTTCCCCCAGGTGTCGGTGAAGCCCCGTGTCCGACCTGGAACTGACTGCCATCCGGGTGTGGGTGCAGCCCGTGCCCAGCCACTGTCTCTACCCCGTGGGGGTGTGGAGAGACTGACCGAGGGTCAGTAGACATCGTGTGTGTACTGCCAACCGGGTGTGGGGTGCAGCACGAGCCTTGCCGATGTCTTCGCCCCGTGGGGGTGTCGAGAGACTGTCCGTGTGGTCAGCAACGAGCTGGAGTGAGATACGCTGCAGAGTTCGTCGGGACGGCGACATGTGTTCTGGAAGGACTCCACGAACTGCTTGCTCCCTGAGTGGTTTCTGAACTGTATGAGAACTGTGTGACTAGGGCCAGATGCGGCCAAGTGCATAGACTGTTTGTGGTGACACTGCTGTGGGTGCTAGCTTGGTTTGATGTGACAATATAGTATCTAGTGTCGTTGTGCGCCCTTTGGTGGTGGCGAGAACTTTATGATGTGCATGTTTATGCTTGTCATGATGTATTCTGTACTTGTTTTCATTTAATGGTTCAGGCAGCAAAAAGAAACGAAGAAACTTAAAGTGTTGCCTGGCTATCTATGTTCGTATGGTGTGGGTGTGTGTAGGGAAAAGTCTACACGCCTTCAAATTTCTTCAGGTGAGAGTCAGACCGCAAAACACACACCACACACCATCCGTATCAATGAGAGTTATCAAATGTTAAAACAAAAGGCTTGGGACTGTTTTAGAAATAGTCCGAAAAACCTCAGTTCTTATGTCAACACGCAAAATAGTCAACTTTTCAGATCATGCCAAAAACATCCAAAATCTGCAAAATCTGGATATATGAATACAGAAAGTTTGTTTGCACATTTTATCGACTGAAACTATATGCTGTAAGAACTAAATATGATGCTTCAACAAAATGTATCTGTGGCGAAACAAACATATCAAGAGGTCATGTTTTATTTGGGCGTGGGCCTCTCAGGGTATACTTATGTTTGTCAGGCATGTCTGTGATGATGTTTCTTTCTGACACTGATCTTGTTTTTGGAGTTACCTCTTGTTTCTTACATAGTCCAGTTAGGTATTGAAATGATGTTGGCCGTCTTTGTGTGATTAGATGTACACACCAACATCTGCACATACACGTACAAACACACTCACACACGCACATATGTAAACACACCCGTCCTCTCCCACTCTCTCTATCTCTCTCGTCTAATAGGGCATGATTTTGTGAAAAGACGTGAAATGAAAGCACCACCACTACTACTACTAGTACACACACTCACACACACACACACACACACACACACACACACACACACACACACACACACACACACACACACACACACACACACACACAAACAGATAGACAGATAGACAGAGAGACAGACAGACACAAACATACAGGCTAGTACACAGACGCACACATTTTGTCTGATATAGATGCATCTGCAAAGAATTGAAGATGACTTTGATACAAAATGCACAATACAAATATGTGAACCTACCAGGGAAAGGAGAATGTTGATTGTCACGTGATGTCCATTCTGGAAGTTTAAGTTCGAATCTCGGCAACGCAAAAACAAACAAACAAACAAACAAACAAACAAGCAAACAAACAAACA
>CM065741.1:44986-49986 GCA_033310375.1 Conus canariensis
TCCATGATTTTTTGCCTTTTGTTTCCTTGACTGCCGCATGTAGTGGGTTGAATTGGGGGGGGGGGGGGGGGGGGGGGGGGGGGGGGGGGGAATTTTCAAGTGCTCTTCACCTTCAGCTGTTGTAGCTTGTGTCTGACCTGTTTTGAAGGATGGTCAAGCAGGTATTGTGTAGATGGTGCATCAATTGATGTGTCCTTCGTAGCTCTCAACAAGATCAGACTCATTGCTTCATTGATGCACACTTGCCAGTTCACAAACGTTTACAGTAAAGACAGGGGGTCCTGAGAGATTCAAAATCTTATCTCGGTTGACGTGTGTTTGTTCCTTAGTATCTGCCATTGGAAAGGCCCAGAATACGTCTGCCCCAATGTCTAGGAGTCTTTGCAATGAAGGTCTTGAGATTATTCCAGTTTCTGACTGGTTGATGATGTTTCTTGCTCTTCCTTTAAGTCAGGATGTGCAGCCACTTTCCCTCTTGATGTTGAGCTTTGAAAGATGATCCCTAGTAAAGTGGCTTTGATCTTGTTTGCTGAGGTGGTTCATTGGATTTCGTATGATATCAAAATGGTCCAGTTGTAATCCAGTTCTTACTGTTGCCTTGTATGCCAGCGCGTCTGCTCTCTCACTTCATTTATATGTCCTGGGTAATAGATACATACGAGCCTGTCCAACGGAACGTTGCACACTTCTTCATGCCATGCAGAGTTTCCCATTCCACTCTCTACTTTTTGAAGCAGGTTCATGAAGTCAGTAACATGGCTTGTTGACTTTTAAACCGGTTTGTGGAAGAAAGTCAGTGGAGTGCTCGTATCACTGCATCTGCCTCCATTATCAGACTCGAAGGTGTTAAACCGTTTGCAGCACTGTGTTCCTGATTATTCGACTATCTTGCTTCACAGTGCATCCTCAGTCTGACTTACCTTTAGTGATAGAACCATCAGTATACATGACAATATTATCTTTTGTGCCAAGGTCTTCTACCTGCACCTGAATATCAGCAGATAAGACGTCGGAAGACCAAGGCCAGGATTTAAACCACAGTGCCAAGGACATCCACGCTGTTGGTTCGGATGAGGAATTTGCACAGGCCCTCAATGCCAGGCGCCTGAAACTCAACCTGCCACGAGCAAACGAAACTGAAGATTGGGAGAAACTGGATGCAAAAATCGTCCAAAGACTCGATGCACTGATAGGGAAAAGCACCCTGGAACACAAACTAGCCACATATGGGGACATTGTGTATGCCACATGTAGAGACGCCTATGGAGCAAAACTACCCAAAGAGAAAACACCTGCAAAGAAATCAGACGCCAAGAAAAGATGGACAAGATCAGGGTCCAAAAGAAAAACCTCAAGATGCAAATGAAGATCGCACTGCCAGCTGAAAAACAAGGCTTGGAAAAACTGTGGAAAGACCTGAAAGAAAAACACAGCGCCCTCAGCAAAGCGGAATCTGCGAGGAAGAGGAAGAGCAAAAAGAAGAAGACACAAGAGCGCTTCTTCAGAGACCCCTTCCAGTTTGCCAGAACACTGTTTGAGCAGCCAAAATCTGGGACCCTAAGTGTGGACAAAGGAGTTCTTGAGCAGCATCTGAGGAAAACATACTCTGACCCACAGAGCAAAGCACCACTCGACATTCAAGGTCTGGTGTGGCTAACCAACCCTGAGGAACAGTTCAATGGCAAGCCTCCAACGTTGGCGGAAATCAAGAAGGTGGTCGACAAAGCCAGAGCCAAATCATCACCAGGGCCAAACGGAATACCTTACCAGCTTTACAAGAAATGTCCCAAGGTGCTGGAGTGGCTCCACAGGCTGCTGCGATCGGCTTGGAGAAACCAGAAGATCAGCGGCCAGTGGATGACGGCAGATGGTGTGTACATCCCCAAAGAGCAAAACTCCAGTGACATCAGCCAGTTCAGGCCAATATCACTACTGAACGTCGAAGGGAAAATCTTCTTCTCTGTCATGGCAGCAAGGCTGACCAAGTACCTGATGGAAAACAAGTACTTGGATGTGTCAGTCCAGAAAGGTGGCATCCCAGGCGTGGCTGGCTGTGTAGAACACGCCACAATGATCTGGGACGCAATCCAAAAAGCAAAAACAAAAAAGAGAGACCTGGACGTAGTGTGGCTTGATCTGGCAAACGCATATGGATCTGTGCCCCATGAGATGATACAGTTGGCTCTTGAGATGTACCATGTGCCAAAGAACATCTGCGACATGCTTAAGAAGTACTTCAATGGCTTCTCAATGCGGTTCTCTACCAAGGAGTACACAACAGACTGGATCAACTTGGAAGTGGGTATTGCAATGGGCTGTGCAATTTCCCCAATACTGTTCGTGCTGGCAATGGAACTCATCTTGAAAGCAGCAACAAACAACGCGAGACAAACAGACCTTGGCGATGGATACAAGATGCCTCCTCTCAAGGCCTTCATGGATGACACTACAGTGATTTCATCCAGAGAAGACGAGACACGTCATGTGCTGGAGAGGCTGGACGACATAGTTGCCTCATCCAGAATGAAGTTCAAGCCAAAGAAATCACGGAGTCTCTCACTGAGGAAAGGAAAAGTGGCCGGATCTGTGGTCTTCAGTGTTGCCAACCAGGCCATTCCAACAGTCACAGAAGAACCAGTCAAGAGCCTTGGAAGATGGTATGATGATACGCTGAAAGACACACAGAGAGCAAAAGAAACCAAGCAGATGGCGGAGGAAGGCTTGGAGACCATTGACCAGTGTGGGCTCCCTGGCAAATACAAGGTCTGGTGTCTGCAGTTCATGCTGATACCAAAGCTCCTATGGCCTCTGATGATATACGACATCTGCACCAGCATAGTGGAGGCAATGGAAGCCCAAATCAACAAGTTCACAAGGAAATGGCTTGGTGTCCCACCCTGTCTGACTGACATAGCGCTGTACTGTCGCCAAGCAAAGCTGAAACTACCACTGAAATCCATCCTGGAGGAATACAAAGCAGGGAAGATCAGACTTCAAAGCATGCTGGAGGACTCAGGAGACAAGGTGGTAGAAGCAATCAAGCCCCAGCTGAAGACAGGCAGAAAATGGAAAGTTCAAGAGGCGATGGATTCTGCAAAAGAAAGTCTCAAGATCAGAGAAATAACAGGACACACACAGACCAACAGACAAGGACTGGGGGTGACCAAAACTGAATGGTGGTCAAAGGCCAAAGGAAAAGCCAAAAGAGACATGATGATTCAGGAGATGAGAAAAGAAGAAGACCAAAAAAGACTCCAAAAAGCAGTCCAGCAGAGCCAGCAAGGGCAATGGACAACGTGGGAGAATGCACTCCAAAGAAGTCTCACTTGGAATGACATTTGGCGCATGGCCCCTCTCAGGATCAGCTTCATTCTCAGATCTGCATATGACCTTCTGCCCTCAAATGCAAACCTGGTGAAGTGGGGGAAAACAGACGATCCTGCATGCCCCCTCTGCCATGAAAAACAAACAGTGGAGCATGTCCTAAGCTCATGTAAAGTAGCCCTGGCTCAAGGAAGGTACACATGGAGGCACAACCAAGTGCTCAAAGAGATTGTACAAGTAGTCTGGGCTAGTACCAACACCACAAAAGGGAAAATCAGGACTCCAAAAGCACCCGCAACATTCTTCACGGCAGGAGGCAGCAAATCATGGCCAAGAACAACAGTGCCGCTCGAAACATGCAGGCAGAGTCTGCTGGACGGGGCAGATGACTGGGAGTGCACTGCAGACCTCCCAGAATGGAAGAGTCACCCAGAGATCATCAGCAAGAGTGGCATGAGACCAGACATAGTAGTCCACTCTAAGTCAACCAAGCAGCTGATCATGATCGAGCTCACGGTACCATATGAGAACAGAATGGAGGCAGCTCAAATCTACAAGACTGAAAAGTATGCTGATCTGGCAAACAGCCTGAGGAGAGAAGGCTATTAGGTCAAAGTCCTCACTGCAGAAATTGGAGCTAGGGGGTTTGTAGGAACGTCTGCATACAGCCTCATGAAACAGCTCTCAGTTGCAGGGAAGGAAAAAACCAGAGCCCTGAAAGCAATGGCAGAAGCGGCAGAGAGGTGTTCAAGCTGGATCTGGTCAAGGAGGAACAAAAGTGAACTTCATAAGGCTTAAATTCCCTACAAATATCAGGTGTCCCTGTGGCTCAGTGGTTAAAGCGCGAGTCATTAAGTGGAAAATGAGCATGTCCAGAGGGTCATGGGTTCGAATCCCAGCCATGGCTCGTCCCAAGATGGGGAAAAAAAAAAAAAAAAAGGGGCAGCAGAGGGACATCCGGAGTCATGAACCGGGTGTGGCCCAACCCCCCTAGAGTGTCAGGAGATAAGGGCCGAAACACTTGCTTGAAGGGGGCTTCTCTTCTGAGGACTCTCTGCTGCCACGCTCTCCACGAGTTTCTTTCTACAGTGTCTGTGTTGCTCACTGGCCATTCTTGACAGTGTCTTCCAGCTCTGGAGCAGTGGTAATGAGGTGTAGGTGTTTGAAGAGCGGTGGTAATGAGGTACAGGTGTTTGAAGAGCGATGGTAATGAGGTACAGGTGTTTGAAGTGCGATGGTAATGAGGTACAGGTGTTTGAAGAGCGATGGTAATGAGGTACAGGTGTTTGAAGTGCGATGGTAATGAGGTACAGGTGTTTGAAGTGCGATGGTAATGAGGTACAGGTGTTTGAAGTGCGATGGTAATGAGGTGCAGGTGTTTGAAGAGCGATGGTAATGAGGTGCACGTGTTTGAAGTGCGATGGTAATGAGGTGCAGGTGTTTGAAGTGGTCGGTAATCAGGTACATGTGTTTGAAGTGCGATGGTAATTAGGTGCAGATGTTTGAAGTGGTCGGTAATCAGGTACATGTGTTTGAAGTGCGATGGTAATTAGGTACATGTGTTTGAAGTGGTCGGAATATTTTTCCCACTTTTCGTTTCTTTGACTTCTGGTAACTGGTACACAATCTATATATTATACTCTGCTTCACTCATCCATGGTAACTGGCACACAATC
>CM065741.1:54986-69986 GCA_033310375.1 Conus canariensis
GCAGAAGACAATATCCAGCTTGTGTGCCAGTTAGCAGAACTCAAAGAAACGAAGGAATAGCAAAAGTATCCAGACCATTTCAAATACCTTTATTAAATTGCCATCGCTCCAGAACTTGGAAGACACCTTCGAAAATGGCTACAAGGAAAAAATAATGCAAAAATTCAGATGCAGGTAGAAAACCTTGCCACAAAAGATGATATTGTTATATACACTGATGGTTCTGTTACGAAAGGTAAGTCAGGCTGGGGATACACAGTGAAGCAAAATGGCCAAACTGTTCAGTAAGACAATGGCGCTTGCAGTTTAACAACTTCAAGTCTAACGATGGAGGTAGAAGCAGTGACACAAGCACTCTACTGGGTTTCATCCACAGACCTGTTTTGAACTGAACAAGTCATGATGCTGATTGACTCCATTGAACTTCTCCCCAAAGTGAAAAGCCCTACTCAGCATGAACCGATATGCAGCCTTCTGTTGGAGAGACTCCTGTGGATGTACTGCCCAGGATATGCAGGCGTCAAAGGAACTGAGAGAGCAGACACACTGGCAGGCAAGGCAACAAGAAGAACTGGAGCATTATGAATTTCAAGAATGTTAATTGTCACGTGATATCCACCTAGGAGTTTTAGGTTCGAATCCCGGCAAATCCAAACATATCTCTAACAGCAGGAGTCGTAACCTGAGGTTGGACCCCCTGAGATCTTATGGAGTTCAGGGCTGAAACGCTTGTCTTAGTGGAAAGAGGGGAAATGGGGGCGGGGAGTGGGGGGGGGGGGGAGTTCTCCTCTGAAGACCTTCCGCTATCAGGTGGGATCGAGGTTCTTCCTACTGACACACAGTTAGACCACTGATATCCAGGAACTGTCTGGAGAATGCCTTTCTCCAAGCTGCCCGTGAAACCAAAAACGAAAGACACACCCATGATTCACCGATTGGGGGCAAATTAGGATCAATCCATTGTCACCGATCGGCGGTACTAAATCAGCACGTCTATGTGGTTAGAGTGGTGAGGATTCAAGATATAGAGCGTGTGTGCGTATGCGTGCGAGTGTGTGTATGTGTGTGTGTGTGTGTGTGTGTGTGTGTGTGTGTGTGTGTGTGTGTGTGTGTGTGTGTGTGTGTGGTGTGTGTGTGTGTGCGCGCGCGCGCACGCAGGGTAAGACTGGGGTTTAGTTAGCTGGGGTTAGGCTAAGTTTCTCGGGGTTAGGTTGAAAGGGTAGGCTAGGTAGGGGGGCTGGGGAGGTAAGACATACAATATTCTTACTTTCCAGTCTTCACTTGTTGAAGGGATGGAAGCGGGAGGTTGGTTTCGTTCCCAGTTGTTACCCTTTTATTACTTTGGTTCTACACCAGAGAAGGCGGGGCAGGATATCGGTTGTTGTTGTGTTGTCAAGTCTGTGAGTTGTTGTGGTAAATTGTCGTGTTGTTGCACGAGCAATAACTAGTCCGTTGGTCAGGCGTGTCAGCTCTGCGGAGGGATACACTGCTCTGACCAATCGTTGTTTTGTGTGGTGAGTAGAGTTCGCTTGATTCCGACCAGGGCGGAATGCGTTGTGGTAGCTTCACTTCGGTCCCTGGTGTTCGTCGGAGGACGTGCTCCTTGTAGGTGCGGCGGCAGCGCCGTTAATTTTTGAAGAGTGACTTCGAGTCATAGTTAGTGCCAGGTCCTCGTCGGGTTTGGTTGCCCTTGGCCTGTGCCCGCGTCGGTGTCGTCCTTGTTGGCAGCCACTGTCAGCCAGTTGCAGAACTGGTGTGGTTGATCGTCTGTATGTCCAGTTGTGTCAGCAGGTATCCTGCTCCATCCTGAGGCTGGGGCCAGACCAGCGCAGTCTACTGCCGCGTGCCGGCAGGTGAGCGGCGGCTTTCCGTACCCGCTGTTTTCCCGGGGAAGGGAGACTACCCAGGCCGTCTGCCGTTTGTGAGGCAGCACTCCTCCTGCTACCGGGGCTCTCTGGGAGTTCTCCGGCACCTGTTACTCTTCCCTGTTCAGGCGTCCTGTGAGAGGGCGCTGCACCAGGCCTTCCCTCACCCTCAGTGCCCGGCGGGGCCTTCAGAGGAGGAGGCGTCGAGCCCCAGACCCGTCGAGAGGGCGTCTGGTGTGTGTGTGTGCGTTGGGTGTCGTGCCATCGCGGGGAGGAGTCAGACTGCGAGGAGCCACGGTCAGCGCTGGGGTGCAGAGTCTTTGGGGAGGGTGTCGGCCTGTGAGGGGCCACGTACAGCGCCGAGGACTGGAGCTTTCCGGGCCGGGATGGGTTGTCCCATGTTTGTGGTAGAAGGGGTGTAGCGTTAGGCAGTAGGGTTAGGGGTGTTAGCTACTGCCTCCTTTCAGACGTAGTGGCCAGCACAGTGTAGGGTACTGGTCGTTGCCTCCCTTAGGGACGCAGCGATCAGTGCAGTAGTGGTCCCGGGTTAAAAGAGAAAGGTGAGTCCTGCGGAGAGGTGTGGGTGGTAATAGATTAGAGATTAGAGTCCCTTGGGTAAATCCTTGTCCCTTGTAGTTAGTCACCACGTGTGCGGGCTATCGCTGTGTCCCCAGGTCACAGTGATATACCGCAACTGGTGTTTTAGGTTAGGTTAGGGTCTTCCAGGTCATTATAGCAGAGTAGGGTGAGTCAGCGGGAATTGGGATACTTGTGTGCAGTTGTGGATGTGCGTGAGTGGTGGCGCCATGGAGTGTGTGTGAAATAAAGAAGTGTGCATGATTGTAAAACTGTGTTAGTGTGCTGTGTTGTCTGACCTAGTGTGTGATAGGCGTGGGTAAGGGTGGTAGGGCCGTCAGGCTTAGCGACCGTGACACTTTGGTGGAGATGTGGGGTACTTAGGTGGTTCTGGGTAGGTGATACGTAGCTAGAAGGGAGGTAGGGGGGTGTTGTGTCCGGTGTGTACGTTGTGTGAAATGTAAGTGGGTGGTTGGTGGGAGCGTACCAGTACCCTGGGAGGTGGTACGTAGTGTCCCTGGTCACTTCAGGCAGGTTTCCATTGGCATTGGGCAGGGCACTTGCGTTGGTGTGAATGGGTTGGCGCTACCGTGTGGGTAAGGTATGAATGGTCAATAAACATTGAGTGGTTGTTGGAAGTGTGAGTGATTACACCGTACAGTGTAGGTGAGGTGCCAGAGGGTACCAGGTGTCTTTTGTGTCCCTTACATGTGGTATACCCCAGTGAGTAGGTAGAGTGGTACCCAGCCCGTGACTGTGCTCGCTGTGTGCTCGGATATCCTGTGGGATTAAGGGCAGAGTAAGCCCAGGTGACTGTGTGTGGGAAGCACGAGGGTGCGCAGTGTTGTGGCATAGGGTATGCTGTGAGTGCACCTGGACTTGAGGGGTGCAAGTGCACTGTGATCGTGTGGGTACGGCCTACCAGAGACAGTGAGGCTTGTGACTGTGGGTAACTGGTGCGCATGCACAGTGGACGGTGGACACACGGTGTCACGTGGTTCAGTCAGTGACCAGACAGTGCACTGGTAGTATTGTATTGGTTGGAGCCCATGTGGGTATATGTATGAGGTACACAAGTGTGGGTGGAGTTGTGCTTGGTGCGTGACTCATTGAGAATATTGTGTACTTGTGCTGAGTTGCTTCAGGGGCTAGTGCGTAGTCAGGAACCTCCAGTTGCGCTCAGATCGCATACTGGCCGTTGCTAGCTCTGTGGTGGTAGGGGTACCCTATGTCTAAACACACCCGAGCCCATCCGCAGTACGACCCCGATAGTGTCATGGATCCACAGGCCCCTGTGGCGGATACCAAACCTAAGGTTAGTGACCAGGATGCGGGGGTGGATCGAGAACAGGGGACGGGAGTTTATGCAAAGTTTGCCAAGTTGGGAGCGGCGATGGGTTTAGCTGGGGGAGACCTCGCCAAGTTCGTCACAGACTCAGTACGTAATGAGGATGAGAAGACGGCGAGAGAAGCAGAATTGGAGCTCCGGATGGAGGAGAAAGTGAGGCAGAAGATGAAGGATGAGAGGGAGCTAGAGATGCAGCAGAGGAAGATAGAAGACGAGAAAGCAGCGAGACAGATGGAACTGGAACTGCAGAGGAAGAAGATGGAGGAAGAAAGGGCAATAAGGGAAATAGAAGCTCCAGCACGGCAAGCCGAGTTAGATCTCAAGAGACGAAGGGATGAAGTCGAGTTAGAGCAAGAGAGCGAGAGCTAATCATACAAGAGAGACAGGCCTTAGATGAAGCAGCGCATAGGAAACGCTTGATTGAGGTGGAGGAAACGAAGCATGTCCACCTTGAGCCGTTAGGAGAGAACGACGACGTGGACGCTTTCATCGCCCAATTTGAGCGTGTAGCCCAGATGGGCAAGTGGAGCAAGACCTCATGGCCCACACGTCTGATGTCTCTGCTGAGAGGAAAGGCTAGAGAAGCGGTGATGCGGTTAAGTGCGGATGAGTTAGGCGACTATGATCAGATAAAGAGCGCCCTGTTAAGCCACTTCAGGCTAGATGCTGAGGCCTATCGGGAAAAGTTCAGAAGCATCAAGTAGGACGCTGCTGAGACTTTCTCCCAGATGCTGGGAAGGATGAAGCGGTGGTTTTCCCTCTGGTGTGCGGCAGCAGGCAAGGATGAGAGTGTGGCAGAGGATGTAAAGGATCTGCTTTTTCAAGAACAGTTTTACCAGCTGCTGTCCCCAGAGTTCACGATCGAGGTCCGGAAGACATGCCCGAAAACTGTTGAACAACTTGCAACAGAAGCTACTGTTTTGGCAGAGGCCAAAAGATTGGGGAGGAAGGCGAGACAAGACCGAACAGTTAACCAGCCCAACCTGGGTAATAGGCGCGAAACAGTAGGGAGCTAGCCCACACAGAGATCCCAACAAAGTGATGGTGCACTGCAGCAGCCGAACAGGAGATCAGAAGGACCCAGATCGACCATAATCTGTTTCAACTGCAAGAAGCCAGGCCACATCAATAGGAAATGCCCTGAGCCCCATTCTGTTGGAGCGGTTCATTGTTGTGACCAGCCCCAAGCTCAAGTAGTCCCTACGTTGTGTCGCCCATGCGCTGAGCAGCGGTACGAGCCTGCGTGCATTGTAGAAGTTAACGGGTCTCCGGCCAATGGATTACGGGACACTGGTGCCGGATACACCGTAGTGGCCAAGTGGTTAGTACCGGCAGATGCGTACACAGGAGAGACAGTCCCAGTAGTGTTGGCTGAGTCCAGATGTAGGTCTGTGTTACCTGTTGCGGTGATAGAGTTGAAGTCACCATTCATCACAGGGACGTTGGAGGTTTTGGTCATGAATAGCCCTGTGCAGGAAGTCCTGATCGGAAACTTCGCAAAGAGAGTAGGAGATCCCGAATGGACACGTGTGCCTGTATACGCAGACCCGGCGTTGGTAGGGGCAGTGCAGACACGCGCGCAGAGAGCCAGGGAGCAGCAAGAACCTGTACCACTGCCCGTCGAGGAATGCATTCTGAACACCTCTACCCAGCAGTTAATTCAGATGCAGGACCAGGATGAAACTTTGAGGAAGGCTCGGAGTGCGAGTGAAGCAGGGACGTACTTCCACACCAAGTTTGGACGAGTCGAGTACGCTCGGAAATCTGGTGTACTGGTTCGGCGGTTTGAGGGTCCCAAGGACGTAGCGAGTCAGATCTGCGTCCCAGCAGAACTACGGACCACGGTGATGAAGCTAGGCCACGACGTACCCATGTCTGGACACTTAGGTACCACCCGAACCAAGGAGCGAGTTGGTCGCCATTTTTATTGGCCAGGCATGCATGCTGATATTCGTCGGTACTGCCAGTCATGCTTCCAGTGTCAGCGTACTGTGGACAAGGGAAGAGTGTCAAGAGTTCCCCTTGTAAGGATGCCACTGATGCGCATCCCATGCAGATACTGAGGGATCTGTGGTTGCAACCAGAAAGGCAAGAGCTCCGCACAGCGGCAGAGTACGTCGTTAACTTAAGGAACAAGGTAGCTGAGACGTGTGAGTTGGCAAAGAAGAACTTGGCAACCGCAGCTTGCAGGTACAAGCGACATTCTCATTTGAGGACGAAACCCAGGAAGGTAGCTGTGGGGTCTAGAGTACTAGTGGGAGGATCACAAGTTGGGCACTGCAGCTGCAGCCATTCCAGATTACGGTGTAGGCAGTGTCTGGAAAGGACAATGTGGCGGCAGACTTCTTGAGTCGCTTGCCACAGAGAGAGAGAGAGAGAGAGAGAGAGAGAGAGAGGAGAGAGAGAGAGAGAGAGAGGTGGGGGAGAGGAGAGAGAGAGAGAGAGAGGAGAGAGAGGAGAGAACCTTAAGTTCCATTTACCTGAATCATGAGAGGTTGACATTATTGAAGCTATGCATGTGTCATGGGAAGAGAATGACGTAGCAAAGTGTTACAAACAGCAGACATGACAGCACAGAGCACACAGAACAAACAGCAGACATGACAACACAGAGCACACACAACAAACAGCAGAAATGACAGCACAGAGCACACACAACAAACAGCAGAAATGACAGCACAGAGCACACAGAACAAACAGCAGAAATGACAGCACAGAGCACACACAACAAACAGCAGAAATGACAGCACAGAGCACACAGAACAAACAGCAGAAATGACAGCACAGAGCACACACAACAAACAGCAGACATGACAACACAGAGCACACACAACAAACAGCAGAAATGACAGCACAGAGCACACAGAACAAACAGCAGAAATGACAGCACAGAGCACACACAACAAACAGCAGACATGACAACACAGAGCACACAGAACAAACAGCAGAAATGACAGCACAGAGCACACAGAACAAACAGCAGAAATGACAGCACAGAGCACACACAACAAACAGCAGAAATGACAGCACAGAGCACACAAACAAACAGCAGACATGACAGCACAGAGCACACACAACAAACAACAGACATGACAGCACAGAGCACACAAACAAACAGCAGACATGACAGCACAGAGCACACAGAACAAACAGCAGAAATGACAGCACAGAGCACACAGAACAAACAGCAGAAATGACAGCACAGAGCACACACAACAAACAGCAGAAATGACAGCACAGAGCACACAGAACAAACAGCAGAAATGACAGCACAGAGCACACAGAACAAACAGCAGACATGACAGCACAGAGCACACAGAACAAACAGCAGAAATGACAGCACAGAGCACACAGTACAACCAAGGAGACATCCGCAAGAAAGGGTCTTCCAAGCATAGAGTTCACGGGCAGGCTGGAACATCCTTCCTTGGGAGTGTCTCCTTGACCTTGTCTATCACAAATACTTAAAAAAATCGATATTATAAAGTACGTTCATGGACATTTCAGGAAGTGGCAACATCTCTCATTTGAAATCCTTCATTACGCAAAAACAAAGATATAGTATCGATACATCTATGGTGCTTGGTGTGAGTGTCTATGATATTAAGACTTAACTAACATTTCGCATATATATATATGCTTTGTTTATAATTCAATATATATATATATATATATATATATATATATATATATCATAAACAGTATTAAAACGTCCTTTAAAAATCTGAAAGAGCTCGACCCCTTGGGGAGCAACATTTGCTAAAGATATTTTGAAAATGAAGTGCTAAAATATATCTACAAGCTTGTTTCAAGATATATCAAGATATATATCTCTCCTCAGGATGGCTTCAATGTGGCACGCCAACGATCTTTTATGGCGTGCGGGACCTGATTTCATCTCTGTTTGTGCGTGCCGATCTTATTTGCTGCACGTGGGGCCTGTGATTTTTGTTAGGGCCTGTTCAGGTGGAATGTGCTAGCAAAGATTTCCACTTGTGCCTGCAATTATTCACTATCTCTACTTTTGTGTTCAGAGTTGCTAAGTATGGTTTGCATAATATTAACCATTTTTCTGTGGAGCATAGATTGCATTTTTTTGAAATATTGTTGTATGGTGTTGCTCTTTTCATGATTTTCCATGATATGCTGTAGTCTATTTTTTTATCTTTGAGTTTCCAAATGTATTTACTCAGTTCTGTTTGATTTTTGTATTTTTCATTTTTGAATGACTGTTTATGGTTTGCGTATCTGGTTTTAAAAGTGTTTTCAGTAATTCCTATGTATGTTTCTTTTTCATTTTCTGATGTTACCGTAGCTTGGTATACATATATATATATATATATATATATATATATATATATATATATGTAAGTGCTGGACAACAAAGAACAAATTGCACCTCATTCTCTTGTCTGTTGGTACATACAGGATAAACTTAATCATTCCTCGTAAATATTTTGTTTCTATATCGACGTGGTGCTTGGTCGAAAATCACTGATCTTAATCTGTTCTAGTTGCAAAGTGAGACGACTGCAGGCGGAAATCTAAACAAATCTTAAATAAGTGTTAGCGAACCGCCCAGAGAAACGTGGACAAACGAGTCACAAGACAAAACACGACGCGTTTCGACCTCTTATAATTCAACGCCTTCCTTGCGCTGAACTCTGAAGCGATCAAATCTAAGTGAATTTTCGTTGCTCTATTTGTTTGTATCTTGCCTGAAGAAGACCTAAGAGGTCGAAACGCGACGTGTTTTGTCTTGTAACTCGTTTGTCCACGTCTCTCTGGGCGGTTCGCTAACATTTATTTAAGATTTGTTTAATCTGTTCGTCATATATTCCAGATGCCTATCTGTATCTAAATGTCAGTAAGGTTTCAAAATGGAATCACTTCAGCAAGTTTACTAAAAGCTGGATCCATCACTGGTTTGAGCATAATTCGATAGGAGTTGTCGGACCCTTTGTCGGAAAACAGGTACAAAAACCATCCACACGTTCAGCACCTTGACTCACTCAAACAACGCCAGTCCCATGTTCAAACAAACGCAAGCGAACATTGACTACCCAGCTCTTCTTACCTCTTGCATCCAGGTCATGACACATGCCAGAAGTTTTGTGTGGAATCTTGTTATCCTCGATTTGCATCAACCTAAACTTGCAAACGCAGCTAACAGTAGAAAATAATCTGTCTGTCTATCTATCTGTCATTCTATAAGTGTGTGTGTGTGTGTGTGTGTGTGTGTGTGTGTGTGTGTGTGTGTGTGTGCAAGCGTATGTGTGTGCAAGCGTATGTGTGTGTGTGTGTGTGTGTGTGTGTGTGTGTGTGTGTGTGTGTGTGTGTAAAAAAACAGCATTATCTAACAGCATTATCAGCGCAGTGTTGCACAACTGACTGTATTAAGGAATGAGATAATTTTATGAATAAATCGAAAACAAATGTTAGTTAACATACACAGCCTTTTCAAACAATAAATAAACACCCATACCTCGACGCGCAAGCAGCAGTAAAGCTCATGCGCTTAGAAAATATTGTTCCTAAATATAATGCCTAAGCTACAGACATCTTAAGACCATTACATAAACATTTTTCACCTCGACTTAAATGACTACTTTCGTTAAAAACAATACCATAGTATAATTTTAATTCACATTTACCTAAAGCTGAAGAAATGCAGCTGCACGCTCCTGGAATTCAGTTGTATCTGTAGACCTATGACTGTTTCTCTCATCAAAATGACATCATCAACCAACACTGTAATAAACACTTAAAATACATCTATTGAAAACCAGGTGCAGTGTCTTTCGTTACTGATAACTTCTACTGCTAATTCGTTTATGAACAGAGAAAAGAGAGCAGGGCTGCATTGGTCTCCTTGCCTCAATCCTGATGTGCAGGCAATGTGATCAGTTATGAACCACATCATACTCCAGTATTAACATCATTATACACACTATTCATGCATTTGTATAATTTACCAGTCATGGCATTTTCTTTCAAAAGAATCAGCCAGTGACGATTTTGATTGAAAACCAATAGACGCAACGTAGAATGTTCGATTATTAGAAAAAAAATGTGTCTGTATGGGGCTAGCAATTAAAAAAAAAAAGAATGAGGTTAACTGCTGAATATCCTTTCCTAAATCCAACCTGATAATCACCTGTAATAATATTTTCTGCCGCCCGATTCTTGCGATCTGCTATTCATCGCTTTTTAAAAATAATTTGCTGCTTACGGCATTTATAGAAATTCCTCTATTAAGTTGATTAATTTTCACTCTTGGTAAAAATGGGCTGATTAGCAGATTCGGACCAGTTGTCGGGGAATATTCGGACCAGTTGTCGGGGAATACACCATCATTCAAATATTTTACAAAATGATTTCAGACAAAAATGTACAAAATGTTCGAATTCCTCGATAACTCGCCAGTAATACAGTTGGGACTGGCTGTGTTATGGTATTTTAGTTTTCTGAAAGCAAGCAGTATATCCTCCTAAGAGATCAGATGATTCATAGAGCCTTCTGTTTCATCTTCAATTACATTCTCATTTCTTGCTTTGCAAGGCGTTAAAATGTTCAAAGCATGCAGCAATACAGATGTTATTTCTAAAATGTTTTCTTTTGAAATATGCGTCATGAACTAAGTCCGACCATTTTTTGGTTTTGTTTGTTTGTTTGTTCTACTGTCATGACAAGTTTGTCTAAGACATTGACTTGTTTTTGTCTAAGACATTGACTTGTTTTTCCTTCTGTTTCTACTGTCATGACAAGTTTGTCTAAAAGACATTGACTTGTTTTTCCTTCTGTTTCTACTGTCATGACAAGTTTGTCTAAGACATTGACTTGTTTTTCCTTCTGTTTCTACTGTCATGACAAGTTTGTCTAAGACATTGACTTGTTTTTCCTTCTGTTTTTACTGTCATGACAAGTTTGTCTAAGACCATTGACATTGTTTTTTCCTTCTGTTTCTACTGTCATGACAAGTTTGTCTAAGAGTCATTGACTGTTTTTCCTTCTGTTTCTACTGTCATGACAAGTTTGTCTAAGACATTGACTTGTTTTTCCTTCTGTTTCTACTGTCATGACAAGTTTGTCTAAGACATTGACTTGTTTTTCCTTCTGTTTCTACTGTCATGACAAGTTTGTCTAAGACATTGACTTGTTTTTCCTTCTGTTTCTACTGTCATGACAAGTTTGTCTAAGACATTGACTTATTTTTCCTTCTGTTTCTACTGTCATGCCAAGTTTGTCTAAGAGTCATTGACTTGTTTTTCCTTCTGTTTCTACTGTCATGACAAGTTTGTCTAAGACATTGACTTGTTTTTCCTTCTGTTTCTACTGTCATGACAAGTTTGTCTAAGACATTGACTTGTTTTTCCTTCTGTTTCTACTGTCATGACAAGTTTGTCTAAGACATTGACTTGTTTTTCCTTCTGTTTCTACTGTCATGACAAGTTTGTCTAAGACATTGACTTGTTTTTCCTTCTGTTTCTACTGTCATGACAAGTTTGTCTAAGACATTGACTTGTTTTTCCTTCTGTTTCTACTGTCATGACAAGTTTGTCTAAGACATTGACTTGGTTTTTCCTTCTGTTTCTACTGTCATGACAAGTTTGTCTAAGACATTGACTTGTTTTTCCTTCTGTTTCTACTGTTATGACAAGTTTGTCTAAGACATTGACTTGTTTTTCCTTCTGTTTCTACTGTCATGACAAGTTTGTCTAAGAGTCATTGACTTGTTTTTTCCTTCTGTTTCTACTGTCATGACAAGTTTGTCTAAGAGTCATTGACTTGTTTTTGTCTAAGAGTCATTGACTTGTTTTTGTCTAAGAGACATTGACTTGTTTTTCCTTCTGTTTTTACTGTCATGACAAGTTTGTCTAAGAGTCATTGACTTGTTTTTCCTTCTGTTTCTACTGTCATGACAAGTTTGTCTAAGAGTCATTGACTTGTTTTTCCTTCTGTTTCTACTGTCATGACAAGTTTTGTCTAAGACATTGACTTGTTTTTCCTTCTGTTTCTACTGTCATGACAAGTTTGTCTAAGAGTCATTGACTTGTTTTTCCTTCTGTTTCTACTGTCATGACAAGTTTGTCTAAGAGTCATTGACTTGTTTTTCCTTCTGTTTCTACTGTCATGACAAGTTTGTCTAAGAGTCATTGACTTGTTTTTCCTTCTGTTTCTACTGTCATGACAAGTTTGTCTAAGAGTCATTGACTTGTTCTTCCTTCTGTTTCTACTGTCATGACAAGTTTGTCTAAGAGTCATTGACTTGTTTTTCCTTCTGTTTCTACTGTCATGACAAGTTTGTCTAAGAGTCATTGACTTGTTTTTCCTTCTGTTTCTACTGTCATGACAAGTTTGTCTAAGAGTCATTGACTTGTTCTTCCTTCTGTTTCTACTGTCATGACAAGTTTGTCTAAGAGTCATTGACTTGTTTTTCCTTCTGTTTCTACTGTCATGACAAGTTTGTCTAAGAGTCATTGACTTGTTTTTGTCTAAGAGTCATTGACTTGTTTTTGTCTAAGAGTCATTGACTTGTTTTTGTCTAAGAGTCATTGACTTGTTTTTCCTTCTGTTTCTACTGTCATGACAAGTTTGTCTAAGAGTCATTGACTTGTTTTTTCCTTCTGTTTCTACTGTCATGACAAGTTTGTCTAAGAGTCATTGACTTGTTTTTCCTTCTGTTTCTACTGTCATGACAAGTTTGTCTAAGAGTCATTGACTTGTTTTTCCTTCTGTTTCTACTGTCATGACAAGTTTGTCTAAGAGTCATTGACTTGTTTTTCCTTCTGTTTCTACTGTCATGACAAGTTTGTCTAAGAGTCATTGACTTGTTTTTCCTTCTGTTTCTACTGTCATGACAAGTTTGTCTAAGAGTCATTGACTTGTTTTTCCTTCTGTTTCTACTGTCATGACAAGTTTGTCTAAGAGTCATTGACTTGTTTTTCCTTCTGTTTCTACTGTCATGACAAGTTTGTCTAAGAGTCATTGACTTGTTTTTGTCTAAGAGTCATTGACTTGTTTTTGTCTAAGAGTCATTGACTTGTTTTTCCTTCTGTTTCTACACATTCTTATATGTACGTCTGGCAATGATATATTTATTTTTCTTTTCCATATTTACTTTTTTTTAGATTTTATTTAGCGACAAAATATGTGCAATAATCTTTTTGAGGTTCTGTTGTCATGATTACCTTGTTAAACAAACCATTTACCTGACATTCCATTGTTTTCAAATGATATAGAATTTTTCGAATATTCAGTGCTTTCTCTCATGGGAGCATTACTTAGTTTTAGAGCATTATTTAAAGTGACATTGACCAAATTCGTCACAGGATCAATCTCGTTGTCGATGTATATTTCTTCACACTACAACTATAGACTGATTGAATGGACAATTAGGGATATGGCCATAGAAAATAAGGTCGCAGAGACTTGAGTGAGATCTTGAAAAGTGTACTTGAACATGAAAGCAATTTGTTTGGCTCCTTTAGGGTATGGAGGGGGAAAAAAAAAAAACCCAGGATGACAGCATTATCAACATTCATTTGCGATTAGGGGCCCGGAATAGCCTAGTGGTAGAGCTCTGGACTCGTAATCTTGGTGATCCTGGGGCTGCGGGTTCGAATCTCCACCGGGCCGTTTCGGTACAGGGGGATTTTTTCCTCGGAGTTAGCATTGGTTCTGACTCCATTTCCAATACAGTCCTTCGAATGAGACTATAAACCGAGGTTCCATGTGTGAACGCACGCATAACATCTTGCACACACGTAAAATCCCATCACCAAGTTTCGGAAGAGAAGGTCAGTTTGGCCGTTGGTATGGATGACACGTTACATATAGCATGCACCTTCCCCGAAGTTGGAGTATGGCTGCCTTAATGGCAGGATAAAAAAAAAAGCAGTCACACACACAAAACTCCACACCCTATGTCGGACAGATGGGATTAATCCTTGCCTGCCTATACAGGGAGTGTCCGCAGGAATATCAGTCTGCGTATGCGGGTAAAAAAATAAAAATAAAAAAAGGAAATTTGTGATTGATAAGGCATGGAGCTCTCCTTCCTCCATCTCCTTTCTTGGTGTTCGTTAAATGTGTACTGTACCCCTGTCCACCACCGCTATAAACGTGTTCGTTAAATGTGTAGCCCTGTCCACCACCGCTATAAACGTGTTCGTTAAATGTGTAGCCCTGTCCACCACCGCTATAAACGTGTTCGTTAAATGTGTAGCCCTGTCCACCACCACTATAAACGTGTTCGTTATATGTGTAGCCCTGTCCACCACCGCTATAAACGTGTTCGTTAAATGTGTACTGTACCCCTGTCCACCACCGCTATAAACGTGTTCGTTAAATGTGCAGCCCTGTCCACCACCACCACAAACGTGGTGTTCCAGAAAAGCGGACAGTCTGACACAACATTCCTTATGAAAAAGAAAACTACAAGGTTTGACAGGATGTCTACACTTCTGACATGCACAGGTCAGCACTTCACGTTGTCTATCGAATAGAGGACACATTTTACATTATCTGCTGACATTGTACACAGGTCAGCACGTTAAATTCGCTATCGAATTGATGACACATTTTACAGATCGGCTGACGCTTTGCACAGGTCAACACCTCACGTTGTCTATCGAATAGACACACCGGCCATCACTCAACGCAGATGAATCAATAGTCTGCTTCGAAGTTCTCTAAAAACACACCAGATTTGTGTATAGAACTGGGCAAAACAAGAGAGAGAGAGTGTGTCAAGTGAGTAGAACCTCTCACAAAAGGCATTAAACACTTAGAGGCAAAGGGACGTTGTACGTAGTACCGAAATAGGTATTATACCCATTAACCAGTGTGCCTTACCCATCGCACACGGTCGAACTGTGTCAGGGAGGACAAAGTGGTCAGGTGACAAATGGCACCTAAGGTAGTAAGGACTCTTCCGAGTTTCGGACCTTCCCGATAGCGAAAGGGGCGAGGGATGTAACCACTAGGACCTCGGTGTATCAAGTGGGCGCTACATACTCAGTCAGCTGAGGTCGCTTTGTAAACAGTCGTCAGAGAGCAGGAGTCTTTGGCTCGTTCAGATGGTATTGCCGTGGGGCACTGTGTTGGTTCTATTGTCAGGCTGGATGAATGCGCGTGGACGGTGTTGTCGTAGCCCTCTTTAAGATAATTACTGTGTTAAGTGACCCCCGAAGTCGGCGGGAAATTTTC
>CM065741.1:74986-82486 GCA_033310375.1 Conus canariensis
CTTTAAGAATAATTTGGGGAAAAAAATGTTTAACCCTCAAACGACCAAGTGGGGTCCGTTTGGACCCCAGCAGCATATTTTTATGTGCCGTTTTTGAGAGTTTTGTAAGAAAAACATTTCCTGCCATGAGTTTGTCAACCTATGTCTCTTTGAACTTTACATGCATTTTTGCAAAGATCGGCATAAGGGTATGACAACTGTAGTGAAAATTTCTTTGGGGTCCAAATGGACCCCAGCAATAAATTATACTATGTCATATGATGTTACTGTCTTCAATTTTATCAAGCTTTTCACATCTACTGAATGTTTCGTATTGTGTTACAGTAAACCATGGACAACAGAACTAGTTTTAGGTTCTTTGTTTATTATTTCTTGTTTAATGAAAGAAAGAAAATACGTTGTTCTATAAAAAAGACTCAAAGGGAGAGAAATCACTCACTTTTTTTGTCCACGTTTTTTTTTTTTGAAACCATAATTGCATTTGAATATTAGATAATGTTTGTCAAAGTTGAAAGAAGCAATAAAACTATAATTTAAGGAAAACTGACTCAGTAAAGCTAGCATGGTCGTTTTCGTAGGTAAAATAGCTTGGTCGTTTGAGGGTTAAAAGGTGTTTAATTCTGTCATTTATGCGAATCAGCTGTCAGAAAATTACAAGTATTTAGAGTATTTAGATCGCCCCATCACAGAACACAAGGTATTATCTGCAAAAAAGAAAAAAAAGAAAAAAAAGAAGCTGAAAATTGGTTTAGCTGCAGGACCTGGACTTATACATGAGTTATTTAAAGCATTTACGGGACAATGCTATAAATTTTCTCGAAAATTATTTAATTTTTGTGTTTGATAAGGAGATCTATCCTGAATGCTGGACAGAGTCGAACATTCTTCCTTTGTATAAAAAGGGAGGTGTAAATGATCCAAACAGATGCAGTGGAATTTTGTTATGTAATACAGCAAATAAACTGTACGGTTCCATAATTAATGAAAGACTAACAGAGTGGCTCGAACTAAACAACATTACAGGTGAATATCACGCTGGCTTCAAAAAGGATTAAAGCACAATATATCATATATTTTTACTCTGATGGCTGCTGTTCAAAAACAATTTGCTAATAACATAAATTACATGCTGCTTTTGTTGATTTTGAGAAAGCTTTTGATTCGATTTCAAGCAAAGGATTATAGCTGTAACTTACATATGAGGTAAATAATGAGTAGTATAATAGTGAGTCGGTGGAGAGTACTGCCGTCTGGTGTTGTGGGGGTAGATGTTGTTTTTGGATGTTGATGCAAAGTGAACAATAAAAACAATAACTGTGATAGTGATACCAGTAATACTGCACACTACACATGGATGTCGCAGGCAAGCCAATGTTTCCTTATTTCCTTTGGATGGTGTCAGATATTCAGCACACATGACTTCTGTGATGATGTCAAATTACTAAAACAAAGCACATGAAATCCTTTGGGTGGTATGAAAAGAATTCTTAAATGACGCAGGAAACAGTAAATACAATACAAGTAAGGTCACTTGCTTGATCCCACGATGAAAAATAATTACAGGCCCATAATAACTTCAAAAATAATTACAGGCCCATAATAACTTCAAAAATAATTACAGGCCCACAATAACTTCAAAAATAATTACAGGCCCACAATAACTTCAAAAATAATTACAGGCCCATAATAATTTCAAATATAATTACAGGCCCATAATAACTTCAAAAATAATTACAGGCCCACAATAACTTCAAAAATAATTACAGGCCCATAATAACTTCAAACGAATGCTGGAGACCAAACAAACCCAAAGCCCCACGTGCGCGAGAGAGAGAGGAGAGAGAGAGAGAACTCGGAACTCGGAACTCGGAATCTTTAATTGTAAGGCCACCGGCCTGTATACAATGGATACACGTTAACATGAGTGAATCAAAGCAAATAACATAAGGACAACACGCAAAAAATAAGCATAACATCCCACATCAAAATCAAACTAAAGTCAAGGGAGTTACATTGGCATGTGAAATTAAGCAGACAAAAAACCTTAAGACAGCAATTCAATTACAAGAGTGTAGCTTTACTTCTTATTTAAATGCATATATCTAGTCTTAAATGCATAAAATATATACATTGCTAAATTTCTTAAGAGCATGACGTCTTCAGATTGTAACATTCGAGCTAAGCATTCGCCATTAATGAATTTATGTTGGTAATACTTTGACAAATATTTTTCTCTTAGAAATGTATATGTTTGACATTCTAACAAAAAATGAAGTTCACTTTCTATCCTATTACAAAACGGGCATTTCTTTGATTTTTCATTATATCTGTTATTTATATTCAGATCACACATTCCAAGTCTTAATCTAGTTAAAGCATAACAAAATTTACTAAGAGAGAGAGGAGAGGAGAGAGAGAGAGAGAGAGAGAGAGAGAGAGAGAGAGAGAGAGAGAGATGTTTAATGACATTCCACTTTAGTCAACACGTCTGGGAGGTGGGTTGCTTTTATTTCCTTTTATTTTACTGCCCGTCGTTTCAAAGCAGAAGGAGCGGTGCCGATCACTGAGGTGTTGGCCTCTAGTTCCGAGTTCAAAAGCTGCCGTTCTCTATTGGACCCAGGGGATGAAAGGAAATGCATTCTGCTCCCGTGATTTGGTAAGCCTCCTGTCGCCCCGTTTCCTAGGGTGGCAAAGCCTGGATAACTATTCAGCAGTCTCTTAGGGTTGGTCATAGTTTACAGTCTTTGTATGGGCGTTCTCTGCCTTCAGACTTGTTCTTGTTCTTGTTCTTGTTTTTGTTATTCTTCTTTTTCTTGGTCTTCTTGTTGTTCTTCTTCTTCTGGTTCTTCTTGTTCTTGTTCTTCTTGTTCTTCTCCTTCTCCTTCTCCTCCTCCTCCTCCTCTTCCTTCTTCTTCTTCTTCTGCTTCCCCTTCTTCTTCTTCTCTTCTTCTTCTTCTTCTTCTTCTTCTTCTTCTCCTTCTTCTTCTTCTCCTTCTCCTTCTCCTCCTCCTCCTCCTCCTCCTCCTCCTCCTCCTCCTCCTCCTCCTCCTCCTTCTTCTTCTTTGCGAACGCCTTCGTCTGCACGGTCAGTTAGGCCCTTGAGATGAATAGTGTGCCATTCTCTCCAGCTCTTGTAGATAGCTTTTAGAGCTTCGTCATTAGAGCTGTCTCTGCCTTCAGTCTTTTGCCCTTTTTCTTTTCTTTTTTTTTTTACAGCCTCGTTCCTACGTGCTTGTTCCTGGTTCTCAAGAGAGAGACTTTCCTTGTTTGCCCTGAAGGCTTTCCTTAGCATGTGTACTGGATTGCTACAGGGCCTTCAGCTCAGCGCTGCTTAGTTCTGTTAATTAAAATGTGCATTGGCTTGCTACAGGGCCTTCAGCTCAGCGCTGCTTAGTTCTGTTAATTGAAATGTGCACTGGATTGCTACTGCTTAGTTCTGTTAATTAGAATGTGCACTGGATTGCTACTGCTTAGTTCTGTTAATTGAAATGTGCTCTGGCTTGCTACTGCTTAGTTCTGTTAATTAGAATGTGCACTGGATTGCTACAGGGCCTTCAGCTCAGCGCTGCTTAGTTCTGTTAATTGAAATGTGCACTGGATTGCTACAGGGCCTTCAGCTCAGCGCTGCTTAGTTCTGTTAATTGAAATGTGCACTGGATTGCTACAGGGCCTTCAGCTCAGCGCTGCTTAGTTCTGTTAATTGAAATGTGCTCTGGCTTGCTACCGCTTAGTTCTGTTAATTAGAATGTGCTCTGGATTGCTACAGGGCGTTCAGCTCAGCGCTGCTTAGTTCTGTTAATTAGAATGTGCTCTGGATTGCTACAGGGCCTTCAGCTCAGCGCTGCTTAGTTCTGTTAATTAGAATGTGCACTGGATTGCTACAGGGCCTTCAGCTCAGCGCTGCTTAGTTCTGTTAATTAAAATGTGCGCTGGATTGCTACAGGGGACTCAGTTTAGCGCTGCTTAGTTCTGTTACTTAAACTGTGCACTGGATTGCTACAGGGGCCTCAGCTCAGTGCCACTTTGTTCTAGGTGGTTGGTCAGACTTTGTTGTTGTTCTTTTACAGGCAGGTTTCGGCGGGTGGGAAGTTGTGGTGCCCCTTGCCGTGAGGGTTCGGTGTATGTGTGTGTGTGTGTGTGTGTGTGTGTGTGTGTGTGTGTGTGTGTGTGTGTGTGCATTGTTCTTACGTCCTGGGAAGACTTGAATTGTTCTTCCAATACTCTCTCTCTCTGTGCGTGCGTGCGTGCGTGCGTGTGTGTGCATGTGTGTGTGGTGTGTGTGTGTGTGTGTGTGTGTGTGTGTGTGTGTGTGTGTGTGTGGGAGAGACAGACAGACAGACAGAGAGAGAGAGAGAGAGAGAGAGAGAGAGAGAGAGAGAGAGAGAGTACTCACTCAGTTTGTATTCTTTTTGGAAGAACTTGATGTTTCAGACCTTGCACGGTTATCGCCCCTGCTCGTGTTTTGGTGAAAAGAACACACACACACACACACACACACACACACACACACACACACACACACACACACACACACACACACACATACACACACACACACACACACACACACACACGATTTTGTTAAACACGAACAAATGAGGTAATCTCGCGTGAGCGTACACTGAAGAAAGCATTTTGGACCTCCTGCATTTCTAGATTAATTTCATTTGATTTGTATTCAAATATTCTGCCTCAATCGACAGCCCGAGCAAAAGTCATGCAAAAAGTTATTACAACAGCAAGAAGACATAAACATTTTCTTTGATTCTCGTCAATAGATGAACATATGTTCCAGAAGTTAATTCCAATTCTTCTTCTTCTTCTTCTTCTTCTTCTTCTTCTTCTTCTTCTCTTCTCCTTCTTCTTCTCTTCTCTTCTTCTTCTCTTCTCCTTCTCCTTCTCTTCTTCTCTTCTTCTTCTTCTCTTTCTTCTTCTTTTCCTTCTTCTTCTGCTTGTTCTTCCTCTTCTTCTTCTTTTTTTCTTCTTCTTCTTCTTCTTCTTCTTCTTCTTGTTCTGTAAAAAGTTATTCGGACGTCTTACAGAAGAACAGTTCACCAGATTCCTCTACTAGTTCTGTCAGGTCTGTACGAAGGCTTCCGTCGCAGCAAATGTTTTCTCCTGTCTCATTTGATGTTGTCACTCCGTCCTTAATTTCTGTCTTTTTGTCATGTTATCAACTGTGATATAAACAACTGTGATATAAACAACTGTGATATAAACAACTTGATCATCAGCATGTTATCAACTGTGATATAAACAACTTGATCATCAGCATGTTATCAACTGTGATATAAACAACTTGATCATCAGCATGTTATCAACTGTGATATAAACAACTTGATCATCAGCATGTTATCAACTGTGATATAAACAACTTGATCATCAGCATGTTATCAACTGTGATATAAACAACTTGATCATCAGCATGTTATCAACTGTGATATAAACAACTTGATCATCAGCATGTTATCAACTGTGATATAAACAACTTGATCATCAGCATGTTATCAACTGTGATATAAACAACTGTGATATAAACAACTGTGATATAAACAACTGTGATATAAAACAACTGTGATCATAAACAACTGTGATATAAACAACTTGATATAAACACTGTATATAACAACTGTGATATAAACAACTGTGATAAACTACACTGTGATATAAACAACTGATGATATAACAACTGTGATATATACATACCTGTGATATAAACAACTTGATCATCAGCATGTTATCAACTGTGATATAAACAACTGTGATATAAACAACTGTGATATAAACAACTGTGATATAAACAACTGTGATATAAGTACAACTGTGATATAAACAACTGTGATATAAACAACTGTGATATAAAACAACTGGATATAAAACAAGTGATATAACACAATGTGAAAAACAATGATATAACAATGTGATAAAAATCAACTGGTGTAACGAAGATATAACAACGTGCAAAGTAACAAGGATAAAAAATCAACTGGAAAGTGTAAACGAAGAGATAAATAATCAATCGGCAAATTAAACGAAGAGATAAATAATCAATCGGCAAAGTGTAACGAAGAGATAAATAATCAATCGCAAAGTGTAACGAAGAGATAAATAATCAATCGGCAAAGTGTAACGAAGAGATAAATAATCAATCGGCAAAGTGTAACGAAGAGTAAATAATCAATCGCAAAGTGTAACGAAGAGATAAATAATCAATCGGCAAAGTGTAACGAAGAGATAAATAATCAATCGGCAAAGTGTAACGAAGAGATAAATAATCAATCGGCAAAGTGTAACGAAGAGATAAATAATCAATCGGCAAAGTGTAACGAAGAGATAAATAATCAATCGGCAAAGTGTAACGAAGAGATAAATAATCAATCGGCAAAGTGTAACGAAGAGATAAATAATCAATCGGCAAAGTGTAACGAAGAGATAAATAATCAATCGGCAAAGTGTAACGAAGAGATCAATAATCAATCGGCAAAGTGTAACGAAGAGATAAATAATCAATCGGCAAAGTGTAACGAAGAGATAAATAATCAATCGGCAAAGTGTAACGAAGAGATAAATAATCAATCGGCAAAGTGTAACGAAGAGATAAATAATCAATCGGCAAAGTGTAACGAAGAGATAATAATCAATCGGCAAAGTGTAACGAAGAGATCAATAATCAATCGGCAAAGTGTAACGAAGAGATAAATAATCAATCGGCAAAGTGTAACGAAGAGATAAATAATCAATCGGCAAAGTGTAACGAAGAGATAAATAATCAATCGGCAAAGTGTAACGAAGAGATAAATAATCAATCGGCAAAGTGTAACGAAGAGATAAATAATCAATCGGCAAAGTGTAACGAAGAGATAAATAATCAATCGGCAAAGTGTAACGAAGAGATAAATAATCAATCGGCAAAGTGTAACGAAGAGAATAAATAATCAATCGGCAAAGTGTAACGAAGAGATAAATAATCAATCGGCAAAGTGTAACGAAGAGATAAATAATCAATCGGCAAAGTGTAACGAAGAGATAAATAATCAATCGGCAAAGTGTAACGAAGAGATAAATAATCAATCGGCAAAGTGTAACGAAGAGATAAATAATCAATCGGCAAAGTGTAACGAAGAGATAAATAATCAATCGGCAAAGTGTAACGAAGAGAAAAATAATCAAATCGGCAAAGTGTAACGAAGAGATAAATAATCAATCGGCAAAGTGTAACGAAGAGATAAATAATCAATCGGCAAAGTGTAACGAAGAGATAAATAATCAATCGGCAAAGTGTAACGAAGAGATAAATAATCAATCGGCAAAGTGTAACGAAGAGATAAATAATCAATCGGCAAAGTGTAACGAAGAGATAAATAATCAATCGGCAAAGTGTAACGAAGAGATAAATAATCAATCGGCAAAGTGTAACGAAGAGATAAATAATCAATCGGCAAAGTGTAACGAAGAGATAAATAATCAATCGGCAAAGTGTAACGAAGAGATAAATAATCA
>CM065741.1:99986-109986 GCA_033310375.1 Conus canariensis
ATGAAACAGGCACCTGGTGGAAGTTTTTCTTTTGCTGCTTCTCTGAACGTGGAATTCCCCCCCCCCCCCCCCCCCCCCCCCCCCCCTCTGTCTCTCTCTCTTCTCTCTCTCTCTCTCTCTCTCTCTTTCTCTCTCTCGCTCTCGCTCTCTCACGTTGCATATGTCAAGATCGTGGTCTGGTGGCAATCAAAATGATGGTCAACCTATTGTCAATCCGCACCCTTTGGCCCCCTCACCCTTCACTCCCATCCTAATTTTATGTTTCCTGTTGATGAAATGTTTTATACTCAACGTTTTATTTTAAAGTTAAAACATTTTAATTGAGGTGCCTTTTCCCTACTGTATACATTCGTGATTCGTGTTCAGGATCTGAGGGTGGAGAATGCGAGCTTTTTACTGGCACAGTCTGTACCCCCTGACGAAGGCAAATAAAGCCGAAAATTTGGGATATTTTAATCTTGTTTGTTTGGATTTTTATCTACTTTGACTTTATATATATATATATATATATGTATATATATATATATATATAATGCTGAACTATTAAGTAGTGGGGGAAAACAAGTGCAGGTTAACAATTCTTCCGTCATCATAGAAATGACTTGGCAAAGATTTGAAATTTAATAAAAGAAAATAATAATAAATAAAAATGGACGTTGAAGATGAAAAAAAAAGATAAATGTATATTATAAAAACCCTTCGCTTGCTGCATGAGGGAACCATCGCAATCCCTCATGAAGGCAGATCTGTATGTGTCGCCTGCTCCTAGGCCTTTCGTCCACTGGATCGGACTCATCAGGGAGACACGGCTGAACGTGTGTTTGTGTTTTTGGCGTCGAATAGAGACACACCACAGTCCGTAATTCTGTGGTGTTCTCACCACCGAGGGTTCAAAAAAGAATCCAACAGCACCCCCAAAGCACCCAGTGAAAGGTAGAAAAAAAAAACAAACGAAAGTGTGGAGAGGAAAACAGTTGCTGAAAAACTAAAAGCATTATGCAAGCAGTATAAAATGTAGCGGACAATCTTTGAGCCTATGCTTGAGGATCCATTTAAGGATGCAAGGGAGATCAAAAGATATGGAACAGTCCGAGTGGTCAGCTCTGTTGTTCAATAACGCAAGCATTGTCAGCGGCTAAGAATTGTGCAGAACAACCTTTACTTGGATCTCCTAAGAGATGCAATCGCCCACTGATTGACCAAACAACATAATGCTGAACAATTAAGTAGTGGGGGAAAACAAGTGCAGGTTAACAATTCTTCCATCATTATAGTAATGACTTGGCAAAGATTTGAAATTTGATTAAAAAAAAAAAAGAAAAGAAATGAATAATGGAGGTTGAAGATGAAAAAAAAGGGTAAATGTATATTATAAAAGCCCGTCACTAGCTGCATGAGGGAACCATCGCAATATATATATATATATAATGCTGAACAATTAAGTAGTGGGGGAAAACAAGTGCAGGTTAACAATTCTTCAGTCGTTATAGTAATGACTTGGCAAAGATTTGAAATTTAAAAAAAAAAAAAAAAAAAAAATTGAAGAGGAATAAAATGGGGGAATATATTATAAATACGAGAAACCCTTCACTAGCTGCCTGAGGGAACCATCGTAATCCCTCTCAAAGGCACATTTATTTGTATTGCCTGCTCCTAGGCCTTTCGTCCGCTGGATCGGACTCATCAGGGAGACACGGCTGATTGTGTCTGTGCTCTTGGTGTCAAATAGAGACACACCACAGTCCATAATTCTGTGGTGTTCTCACCACCAAGGATTCAAAAAAAGACCCCAACAGCACCCTCAAAGCAGCCAGCGAAGGGTAGTAAAATGGAACAAAACAAAAGTGGAGAGGGAAAAAATGTTGCTGAAAAACTAAAAGCATTATTCAAACAGTATAAAATGTAGGGGACAATCTTTGAGCCTATGCTTGAGGATCCATTCAAGGATGCAAGGGAGATCAAAAGATATGGAACAGTCTGAGTGGTCAGCTCTGCTGTTCAATAACCCATATATATATATATATATATATATATATATATATATGTGTGTGTGTGTGTGTGTGTGTGTGTGTGTATAAAGATCTGTCCCAAGATTTCATATAGAACAATATTTATTTTTGCATTGTTTCGTTTTTATTTTTATTTTTATTCCACCGTGGTAAAAACATGCGACTACCAGAGAGTTTGCAGGTTTCCCTCCAGTTATCCAAATTTCAGCATCCCTCATGGTTTACCTTTCTGAATTATTTTGATACCTCAGTCGTCAATAGCAATAATACAGGCACACCAGCCAAGGTACCTGTATACACCAGTTCTTTCCAAATCACGATGAAGACCTACGCCTTTAGCTCGGCCATGTCGACAGGTGTTGTTATTCCAAATCACGATGAAGACATACGCCTTTAGCTCGGCCATGTCGACAGGTGTTGTTATTCCAAATCACGATGAAGACCTACGCCTTTAGCTCGGCCATGTCGACAGGTGTTGTTATTCCAAATCACGATGAAGACCTACGCCTTTAGCTCGGCCATGTCGACAGGTGTTGTTATTCCAAATCACGATGAAGACCTACGCCTTTAGCTCGGCCATGTCGACAGGTGTTTTTATTCCAAATCACGATGAAGACCTACGCCTTTAGCTCGGCCATGTCGACAGGTGTTGTTATTCCAAATCACGATGAAGACATACGCCTTTAGCTCGGCCATGTCGACAGGTGTTGTTATACGTGTACATGATCCCAGCTGAAACACTGTTTTGAATAGTAAAAACCACCAACACTCAATAAGCATATTGCACATTTTCGGCTTATTTCATATAAAATCGTTATCAAGCATAAAAAAACCCAATGGGCCTAGCATGAAATAATGATTTGCAAGACAGTGTTTTTTGAATATAAAGAAAAGCATGGGTACACAAACAAACATTGAGCAGACAACTTTTTTCTGACAGAAAGACATGTGTATTAGGTAACTCCAAGAATAAAGTAAATTGAATATATAAATCGCTCCACGTGATTCAACAACACTGCCCAAAGAAAGACAATGAAGTGAAGCTGACCACAGGGTTACACAACTATGATAAACCCCAAAACAGGGTGGAAAAGGTCATCCTTGGGAAGGGAAGAGTGTCCAAACGTTCCGGGCCTTGACCCCTTTCTCCATGGTCAAGAACTCTGAGAACTCAGACATTGAACAGAGGGAAAGGTGGACACCAATCATGGGAATGGTCAAGAACTCTGAGAACTCAGACATTGAACAGAGGGGAAGGTGGACACCAATCATGGGAATGGTCAAGAACTCTGAGAACTCAGACAGTGAACAGAGGGAAAGGTGAACATCAATCATGGGAATGGTCAAGAACTCTGAGAACTCAGACAGTGAAGAGAGGGAAAGGTGAACACCAGTCATGGGAGGAGCAAACTCAAGTCAGTGGCTGCAGGGCCCAGGAGAAATCACATGTGTTAGGGGAAAGGAACGTGAGGTTGAAGAGAGAGAGAGAGAGAGAGAGAGAGAGAGAGAGAGAGAGAGAGAGAGAGAGAGAGAGAGAGAGAAGTCAAGACAAGACAAATAATTTAATGAACCGGGCCATCTGCCCATGTCAAAGGGAACAGTGGGGCGGGGATGATGTCAAAAGAAAATTTCATGTGTGTCTAAATAAAATACGAAGCACTGACATGGAAAGTCGAAGGAGGGGAAGGGGGAGTAGGGAGAGGGTGAAAAGCGTGAGGGTGGCTTACGGTAATATAAATCACGTAATATCTTGTGACTCAAACACGTGGATCAACAGCAAACAATTACATTCTATTACTTAAGGTAACTCGACCTCAGCTGAAGTGCCTTATTTATGTAAGAAACGACTGCAAATGAGTGACTAGGACTTGACAGCAGCAACGCTAGTCTGAACATACAGGGATGATTGTAGAATTTTCGCGGTATATACTGCTCTCTGAGTGTTTGATATACTGGGCAAATGAACATAAAATGTATTTCAGATTCAAATGCATTTTGACAGTTCGGGCAGTCAAAGCAGTCACGCGTTGCTTCAAAAAACGATTTGCGTGGCACTTTAACGGTGAAACACCAAGTCTCATTCGCGTTAAATATTTTCTTAAGGTACTACTTTTTATAACAAGTAAATAATCATTGAGGCAATGGTTTTGTTTCAATAAAGAATAAAACGAATAGTGCTCTTTCGTATTAATCTTACTGTTCCAGCCTTGGGCATAACAGTCAATCAAACGTTGTCTAAATTCAGCCAGAAATATGTTCTCATTACCAACTCCTTGGTGTTCCCACGCAAATCCGAAACCATGGCGATACAAAGTGAAACAAATAGTAGTTACCCAGTTATTCTTGTTATTGTAATGAAGATTACAGAGCATGTTATAACATTTTCGAGGAAGGCGATCCTCACACATTTTTGTTAGAGATAACCAATATTTAATATTTCGAACATAAATATTTATAAATAATGGAAACCTCCCCGTTTCACCATACACAAGCACATTGGGTGTCTTCACACTGACGTTTAACAGTCTCTTAATGGCAAATAAATGTACCTGTTCAATGATTGATAATCAGCGCCAAGACCCCATGCTTCTGAACCGTATGTAAGTATGGGTTGTATCTGACAGTCAAAAAGCTTGAAGAACAGTTGAGGAGATTGATTACCGAGGGACCAAAGTAGTCGTAAAATACCAATTACACCTTTCTTTGCTCTGTCAGCCATGTCCCTTAATGCATACGAAAAGGACACACCTGTTGAAAAAATTACACCCAAATATTTGTACTGGTTAACAATCTCTAAATACTGTCCATCGTAAAGCCATTTTTCACGAGCGGCAAGATGGCCACCTTTTCTAAAGACAACAACTTTAGATTTATCCATATTTACTATCAGTCCAAGTCTTTTCGCAGTGTTACATAAAATATTTAGTTGCTGCTGCAAACCAATTACAGTATACGACAACAAAATTACATCGTCAGCAAAAAGCAGAATCAGTATTTGTATTTGTTCAGGTGTAAGTGTTATGCCAAGTTTTCCTTTTTGATTAATGTCATTTGCCAACTCATAAATAAACAGGGAAAATAAAACAGGGATACAAATATCTCCTTGTTTTAATCCCTTGGGGCACATGAAAACATCTGTAAGTTCACTACCAGCATGAACTATTGCTTTGACAATGTTATACATACTTTGAATAGCTTTATACATTTTGCCTCCAATGCCGTTTTTTCTTAGAATGGACCATAAACAGCATCTATCAACAAAATCAAATGCTTTTTTGAAATCAATAAATGCACAATGTAACTTTCCATGACTGCCAAACAGTTTTTGAATTAATGATAAGAGGCTAAATATGTGATCAATTGTGCTATATTTGTGTCTAAATCCAGCTTGGGCCTCGTTTAACAATTTGTTATCCTCTATCCAGGAAGTTAAACGCTTATTTAGAATATAACTGTAAAGCTTTCCACAGACGTTCAATAAGGAAATACCTCTGTAATTATCCGGTGAATTTATGTCACCTTTCTTATATACTGGCTATATGATGGCTTCTGACCACCCGAGTGGAAAAGTACCTGAATCAAATAATGTATTGAAGTACGCCTTTAAAAATAGTCCAACCTCTGGTTCTGCATATTTATAAAATTCTCCCGAAAACCCGTTTGGACCGGCTGCTTTGTTGTTTTTTAATGCAGAAATTGCATCAAGAACTTCCTGGTATGAGATCTCCTCATTTAGTACATTACAGTCAGTATCCACGCTAGAACATGCATCCAAATGGTAACAATTAGGCAACGTCTCGTTAATGTTAATACTGGGGCAATCTTGGTTAAATACCTCTGAGAAGTGAGTAAACCATTCAGCAGCAGCAATAGCATTCTGGGTTATCGGTCTGCCTATATAGTTTTTCAGAGTACTCCAGAACTTTTGGGGATTGCTCGCATTATCTTCCAATAATCTAACTGTCTGCTTTTTATTATCCATCTTCTTTTGTTGTAGTAAACTTTTATAATCACTCCGTTTGCTCGTGTACGTTATTCTCAGGATGTCTATTTCCTTATCCGATATATTTTGTTCCCTTTTATTTTTCTTGGCTTTCCTTAATATTCTAAGGGAGTGTCTTGCCGCTTGACGTTGTTGCTTGCATTCAGAGTCAAACCAGGGGTTGTTGCTAAAACTCCCTAAGACAACATTCTTCAACATGGGACTTGCTGCACTACCGATAATTTCATAAAACTTACAGAGCGCTGCTTCTGTATCCAAACTAATTAAATCATAAGCTTCCTTAAACATTAAAGAAATCTTTTCAGTCTTGAAAGCATCCAAATATTCCTGCAATTTATGGCAGTCCCATTTATACATCTGAACGGTAGCTTTTTTTAAATATACGTACGTTTACCTTTTACGTTCTTAAATTTAAACCCAAGCTCTACAGGCATATGTTTTGATTCGATTCTTTGACCGACATTCAGGTTACCAGCCAAGTCAAAAATGAGTCTCGATACTATGAAATAGTCTATAGTACTAGAGCCATTGTGAGCAACATAAGTATAATTTCTGTCCATATTTCCATATTTTACCCCATTCAGCAGGATCAAGTTAAACTGTTCACAAACTCTTATTAAATAACGACCAAAAGCATTCACCACGACGTCATCTGAAATCCGTTGGTATGGATCAGTCCCATCATATGTTACACTATCAGTGTCACTAGCATCACAGGGCAGTTCAGCCTCGCTAGCATTTTCACTGCCAGTCCTCGCATTCAGGTCGCCCATGATTATCAATGGCACATCACTGTAACATTGCAAAATATCCAAAATACAATGTTCCAAAAGAGAAACCCCATTATAGATATCTGTATCAGTATAGTATGGACTGTGTTGGGGGGGTAGGTATACGCCAATCAAAATACAATCTGAATCCAGTCCTGTAAGTTGCCTGGAGAGTTTAAGAACGATGCAGTTGTCATATTCTAGGTCAATTCGAGAAGCAAAGGATGTAAACTGTTTCTTTATCAACAAAACTACTCCTCCACACAGTCGGGCTGTGCGAGCATCGGAGACTCTCACAGCACTTGAAATAAAAACATCATACATCGGGAACAGGTGGGAAGGGAATTTTTTTGTGAATGTTTCTGTCAGAACAATCAAATCGAATTTTGTCAAATAGCATCGCATATCTATTTCGTAAATTGTATTTATTCCTTCAATATTATACGTTAAGCATGAAAAATGATGGGACAGATTACTCTTGCTGTGTTTGACATGAGCAGGGCCGAATTGCTATATAGGGCTACTGGCAGCAGGGGATTGAAAACAGTCTTTCTTCTTGGAGGAGTGGGCTCCCACACTTTGAAAGGTGTCTGTAAGATGCATCTGTTTACATTTTATTTTACTGCGTGTAAGGGGACCACGCGCAGGGGTTGGGGTACGGGTGGTTTCATTTTCAATAGTCATGTTGGTGGTATCTAGTGTCTGGTCGGGGACGGGGCTGTCCTGTGTCTGACAACAGGGGGACACGGACATCCTATTCTGACCACTCTCCGTGCAGTCCCATGGGTCGATCACTTGCTTCACCAGGGTCTGGCTGAGGTCATGTTGGGACTCCGGAGAGTCTGGAGTTGAAGGTCGGAATGATACAGGTTCAGAAGGGCGTTGTGACTCGTCGTTCTGTCCACAGCCTGAGTCTGCATGGACAGTTTCAGGAGTTTTGAAACGGTTCACATACTCTGGGGAATTTGACGAGCTTAAACAAGTGTCAAGTCTGGTAGAGAACACTGTGTCTGCCGCTGACAGGTCATCTGCCGTGGAGTGCTGCGCCAGAAGAGGAACCGGTAGTCTCAGAACAGTGGGTGACTCCACACCTGAAGAATATGGCGTTTTAGTCACCACTGTCTCTCTCCGGAGTCAGGGGAACTCATCAACACTGTAAAAATCAGGGACAGGCTCTGTTATTTGATCTTGTCGCTGGTTGCCATCTTCTCTTTGTGTGTATACGTCCAGTGTGCGTCTCCCACAGTGTGGTTTTCCAGGTGAAGCCGCTCTTTCCCGTAGATGCAGGGAGTTATTAAAGAAGTCGACTTCGATGACCGAGTTCTGCTCATATCCGTTTTTCTGATGGATGTCCTCTTTTCTCCTTTCCTCTGGCTGACTAGGATGTCTGTCTTTGTTTGGGGATCTATCATGTTGTCTGTCTTTGTCTCGTTCACTGTCTTTGGAGTGATGTCTGGTTTGGATGTCTTTCTGATGTTGACTATCCCATTTGCCGTCATGGCTACTTTTGTCTTGATTTCTGGGCTTGAGAAGATCACTTTCTTCCTGTCCGTCCGAACAGTAGTGTCTGTCATCTTGTCCACTGTGCTGTTTGTGGTGATTTCTGTCACTCTCCTCTCGTCTGTCTATCTCCCGTTCTGAACGTCCACCTTGAACGTGTTGACGGCTGTTGACGTCACGGTAAAAGTCATTTTGTGTACTGTAACGTAGACGCCCATTGTAAAAGAAGGCTCGTTTTCCTGCCTGTTTTTCTTTTTGAAGGATGTCGTTCTGTCTGTCCGTCAGATCTGAGGCTACGCGGATGTTTAAAGTGTCAGCCATGTCTTTCCTGCTACCATGGTCCTGCAGCACATGAAGCTTGTCTCTCCACCTGTGCATCGTGGCGATGATGGGTCGGGGACGTAGACTGTCTTTCTTTGGAGGGCCTAGATGGTAGGCTCTGTCCACATCTTCAGTAGACCATGTCTTGCTGGGGTAAAATCGGTTCAACATCTGGACAGAGAGAGAGAGAGAGAGAGAGAGAGAGAGAGAGAGAGAGAGAGAGAGAGAGAGAGAGAGAGAAGTGGGGGGAGAGAAAGAGAGAGAGAAAGAGAGAGAGAGAAAAGGAGAGAGAGGGAGAGAGGGAGAGAGGGAGAGAGAGAGAGAGAGAGAGAGGAGAGTGGGGGAGAGAAGGAGAGAGAGAAGAGAGAGAGAGAGAGAAGAGAGAGAGAGAGAGAGAGAGAGAGAGAGAGAGAGAATCCAAGAATCGTACAAAGTGATTCCAAGAAGTGAACAGTGTCGTTACAAGACGTGCACGTAGCGTTTCCAAGAACTGTGCTCAGCGATGCAGAAAACAACAACAACAACAACAACAACAACAAAAAACAAACAAACAAAAAACCACAACAAACGAACAAACAAAAAAAGCCCTGTATCAAGTGATTCCAAGAATTGTGTGCAGTAATTCAAAGAACAGTGACCACGTGATTTCAAGAACTGTAACTCTACCGCCACTGACCCACACGGTTGTCTGCGTATCCTCCTGACGCGTTGTGTCCCCCTGTCACTGCACGCGGCACGCTCGCCGACCTCTGGCTGTTACTCAGGCTGTTGCTTTGTCCGCCCTCTGGATTCAAAGATGTCATCGTAATGAAGCTTTTGACTGGAATTTATGGCACAAGTCATTTCTGGATTCAAAGATATCATCATAATGAAGCTATTGACTGGAATTTATGGCACAAGTCGCCTGTGGATTCAAAGATGTCATTATAATGAAGCGTTATACTTGAATTTATGGCACAGGTCATTTTTTTTTTTTTTTTGCTGTCCCAACCTCTGCGCCACCTTAGAGGCAGTGCACCCACGCCGCTCATTCCGACACACACCGTCCACAGCCACAGCCTAGCCCAGTCGGCCCTGCCACAGCCCCGGCACCGGCAATCCACAGGGAGCAGTCAATGTCAAGTGGTCAAGATGCAACTCACCGGAGGAGACACTGCAGTGCTACCGAGTCACTTCGGTGGTGTTCAGTGGCGCCTGTTCTGATCTAACATAAGCAGGACACCACCTACTAAGCCCCCTACTGACGACAATAATTGCTTAGTCGCGGAGCCGGCGTGAGTGAGCTCTCCCTCCGGAGGGCGCCACCACGTCCGTCCAACGACAGCCCCATGGACTCGCCGATATCGGTGACCCCGACGGAACCAAACCAAGGCCACAGACGTGGAGAGGACATCGAA
>CM065741.1:117486-132486 GCA_033310375.1 Conus canariensis
TACTGGGTGCACAATGGACGTGGGATGTACATTTCACCAAACTGGTGCACAATGGACGTGGGATGTACATTTCACCATACTGGGTGCACAATGGACGTGGGATGTACATTTCACCAAACTGGGTGCACAATAGATGTGGGATGTACATTTCACCAAATTGGGTGCACAATAGATGTGGGATGTACATTTCACCAAACTGGGTGCACAATAGACGTGGGATGTACATTTCACCAAACTGGGTACACAATAGATGTTGGTGTAAATTTCACCAAATTGGGTGCACAATAGATGTTGATGTACATTTCACCAAACTGGGTGCACAATGGATGTGAGATGTACATTTCACCAAACTGGGTACACAATAGATGTTGATGTACATTTCACCAAATTGGGTGCACAATAGATGTTGATGTACATTTCACCAAACTGGGTGCACAATGGATGTGAGATGTACATTTTACCAAACTGGGTGCACAATAGATGTTGATGTACATTTCACCAAATTGGGTGCACAATAGATGTGGATGTAAATTTTACCAAACTGGGTGCACAATGGACGTGGGATGTACAGTTCACCTCCAGTCTGCGCCCAGTGTGAGCAGATAAGTGACTGTTCCACCTTCCTTTTCATGGTCTTCAATGCTGTTTTTTGTCTTGCTTGAAGAAGACTAAACAGGTCGAAACGCGTCGTGTTTTGCTTTGTACTTCGTGTGTCTCTTTCGTTCGCCGGTACAGCCATTTCTCTTTGAAGTCTGAATCGATGATATTAATGTACTGCGTGTATTACAGTACATTGTGGTGATAACTGATTCTCTGAATCGATGATATTAATGTACTGCGTGTATTTCTGTACATTGTGGTGATAACTGATTCTCTGAATCGATGATATTAATGTACTGCGTGTATTACAGTACATTGTGGTGATAACTGATTCTCTGAATCGATGATATTAATGTACTGCGTGTATTACAGTACATTGTGGTGATAACTGATTCTCTGAATCGATGATATTAATGTACTGCGTGTATTACAGTACACTGTGGTGATAACTGATTCTCTGAATCGATGATATTAATGTACTGCGTGTATTACAGTACATTGTGGTGATAACTGATTCTCTGAATCGATGATATTAATGTACTGCGTGTATTACAGTACATTGTGGTGATAACTGATTCTCTGAATCGATGATATTAAGTACTGCGTGTATTAGAGTACATTGTGGGGATAACTGATTCTTGAATCGATGATATTAATGTACTGCGTGTATTACGTACATTGTGGTGATAACTGATTCTCTGAATCGATTATATTAATGTACTGCGTGTATTAGAGTACATTGTGGTGATAACTGATTCTCTTAAAACTCTATTTTGTTATGTGCTCTCTTACCATGATGATAATCACTGCAATCTTGATCCTCTTCTTCTTCCTCGTCACCATCAATGTTACTATGTACTTACAGTTAATCCTGTCATATTGCATTGTGAGCATGTTTTGTTATGTTCCTGTTTAATCCTGTCATATTGCATTTTGAGCATGTTTTGTTATGTTCTTGTTTAATCCTGTCATATTGCATTGTGAGCATGTTTTGTTATGTTCTTGTTTAATTTTCAGCTGGAAAAGTTCAGCATTGTGAGCATGTTTTATCATTCCTTGTTTTCTATTTCAATTGCTGCTACAATAGCAAGTCCACCGGGGGCTGGAACAGCTCAGTGGTGGAGCGCCGGACTCGTAATCTTGGCGATCCTGGGGTTGCGGGTTCGAATCGCCGCCGGGCCGTGTCGGTACAGGAGGATTTTCCCCTCAGAATTAACATTGGTTCTGACTCCATTTCCCATTTCCCATACAGTCCTTCGAATGAGACTACAAACCGAGGTTCCATTTGTGAACGCACACATAACATCTTGCACATACGTAAAATCCTGTCACCAACTTTCGGAAGAGAAGGCCAGTTTGGCCGTTGGTATGGATGACACGTTACACCTTCCTCAAAGTTGGAGTATGGCTGCCTTAATGGCGGGATTTTAAAAAAAAAACTATACAGGGAGTGTCCACATGAGTATCAGTCTGCCTACGCAGAAAAAAATAACAGAAAAGCAGACCCATCGACCCCGTTCCCCCCCCCCGCTCTATCTGTGGGTGTGTGTGTGTGTGTGTGTGTGTGTGTGTGTGTGTGTGTGTGTGTGTGTGTGTGTGTGTGTGTGTGTGTGTGTGTGTTCGGAGCTATATAAATATATGTGCATGTTCACTGACATGTCATGTTGGCCTCTCTGCGCATGATATATGTGCATACCTGTGTGTCTGTTTCTTCTTTATCTTTGGCGTGTTGTCTTTCGTTCGTATTCTTCGTGCTTCGTTTAGTTTTTAGCAGGACAGACTGGAGAAATGTATGGTGTATCTTAAATCTCAGTTTTTGAGTAACTGGCCGAGAGAGAGAGAGAGAGAGAGAGGAGAGAGAGAGAGAAGAGAGAGAGAGAGGCGGACATATAAATAGAGAGAGAGAAAGAGAGAGAGAGAGAGAGAGAGACAGAGAGACAGAGAGAGACAGAGAGAGAGAGAGAAGAGAGAGAGAGACAGACAGACAGACAGACAGACAACAACACACACAGAGGGACAGGCGGACATATATATATATATATATATATATATCTAGAGAGAGAGAGAGAGAGAGAGAGAGAGAGAGAGAGCACCCGTTGTCATGAGTTATCGTTTCATTCCATGTGAACAAACCGTACTACTAAACAGTTCAGCTGAAAAATAAATAAATAAATAAATAATAAATAAATAAATATAAATAAATAAATAAATATCTCACGGAAGGACAAAGTGAAGGGGTGGGAGGACATGAGCGCGTGGATGGGGGTGTCGGAGGGGGGGGGGGGGGAGGAGGGAGAAGACGTAATGAAGGGAAGGAAAACTAGTGGGGGGGGGGGGGGGGAGAAACGCACAAAAAAATGAACAATTAAAGAACAGAACAACAGACCAAAGGGAGAAGGAGAGAGAACAGACACACAAAAAGGAACAAAGTGTGTTTTAAAGAAAACACAGAAAAAAGAGAAGAAAAGAAAGCATGAAGAAAGAAAAGAGAGAAAGAAAAGAGAGAAAGAAAGAAAAAAAAAGAAAGGAAAAAAGAAAAGAAATACAGAAAAAAAGACAAGACAGACAGACAAACAAACAGACAGACAGACAAACGAACAGACAGACAGACAAACAAACTGACAGACAGACAAACAAACAGACAGACAGACAAACGAACAGACAGACAGACAGGCATAAAAAAGGATGGAAGAAGAAAGAAAGAAAGACTAAAAAAAAAAAACGAAAAAAGAAAGAAAAAAGAAGATAGATAGAGAGAAAGAAAGAAAAGAAGAGAAAGAAAAGAAGAAGAAAAGAAAGAAAAAAAAGAAAGAAAGAAAGAAAGAAAGAAAAGGAAAGAAAGAAGAAAAGAAAAGAAGAAGAAGAGAGGAAGAAAGGAAAGAAAAAAAAAAGACCGACAGACGGACAGACAGATGGACCGAAAATGAAGGAAAAGAAGAAAGAAAGAACGAAAGAAAGAAAAAAAGAAATAAGAAAAGAAAAAGAAAGAAAGGAAGAAAGAACATACAGATAGAAAGAAGGAATAGAAAACAGAGAACGGAAAGAAAGAAAGGAAAAAAGAAAAGAGAGAAAAGGAAGGAAGAAAGAAAAAACAAGAAAAGAAAGAAAGAAAGAACAGAAAAGAAAAAAACAGACAGACAGACAGGCAGACAGAGAGAAGGAAAGAAAGAAAGAACGAAAGAAAGAAAGAAAGACCGAAAAGAAAGAGAAAAAAATCAGTTTCAAAACTGCGTTCACATCCACGCCTTCGATGAATACTACGTTTCGAGATCTGTGGCCACAGAAAGAAAGGAAAAGAAAGAAAGAAAGAAAGAAAGAAAGAAAGAAAGAAAGAAAGAAAGAAAAAAGAATCAGTTTCAAAGCTGTGTTCACATCCACGCCTTCGATGAATACTACGTGTCAAGATCTGTGGCCACAGAAAGAAAGACAGAAAGAAACAACGGAAGAAAGACAAGAAAGGCAGAAAAAATATCAGTTTCAAAGTTGTGTTTATGTCCACGCCAAGAACCAATGTTAACTTCGAGGGAAAAATCCCCCTGTACCGAAACGGCCGGCGGAGATTCGAACCAGTAACCCCAGGACCACCAAGATTACGAGTACGGCGCTCTCCCACTGAGCCTTCGTGTCAAAATTGTGACCATCAGCAGCCTGATGGGAATGTCGTCTAACAGACAGTGGTGACAGCGTGGTGACAGACGTGGTGACAGCAGATGGTGAAGGCAGTGGTGACAGCCAGTGGGACAGGCAGTGGTGACGACAGTGGTGACAGGCAGTGGTGACAGGCGTGGTGACAGGCAGTGGTGACAGCAGTGGTGACAGCGTGTGACAGGCAGTGGTACAGGCAGTGGTGACAGACTGTGGTGACAGCAGTGGTGACAGACAGTGGTGACAGGCAGTGGTGACAGGCAGTGGTACAGCGTGGTGACAGAGTGGTGCAGGCAGTGGTGACAGGCAGTGGTGACAGACAGTGTGACAGCACTGTGGGACAGACAGTGGTGACAGCAGTGGTGACAGACAGTGGTGACAGCATGTGGTGACAGACAGTGGTGACAGGCAGTGGTGACAGGCAGTGGTAGACAGACAGTGGTGACGGCAGTGGTGACAGGACTGTGGTGACAGGCAGTGGTGACAGACTGTGGTGACAGGCAGTGGTGACAGGCAGTGGTGACAGGCAGTGGTGACAGCAGTGTGACAGCAGTGGTGACAGACAGTGGTGACAGACAGTGGTGACAGACAGTGGTGACAGCAGTGGTGACAGACAGTGGTGACAGACAGTGGTGACAGGCAGTGGTGACAGACAGTGGTGACAGGCAGTGGTGACAGACAGTATGACAGCGTGGTGACAGACAGTGGTGACAGGCAGTGGTGACAGGCAGTGGTGACAGACAGTGGTGACAGACAGTGGTGACAGACAGTGGTGACAGGCAGTGGTGACAGGCAGTGGTGACAGACAGTGGTGGACAGAGGACAGACTGGTGACAGCAGTGGTGACAGGCAGTGGTGACAGACAGTGGTGACAGGCAGTGGTGACAGGCAGTGGTGACAGGCAGTGGTGACAGACAGTGGTGACAGACAGTGGTGACAGGCAGTGGTGACAGACGTGGTGACAGACAGTGGTGACAGCTGTGGTGACAGGCAGTGGTGACAGACAGTGGTGACAGACAGTGGTGACAGGACAGTGGTGACAGACAGTGGTGCGGTGGTGACAGACAGTGGTGACAGGCAGTGGTGACAGGACTGTGGTGACAGCAGTGGTGACAGGCAGTGGTGACAGACAGTGGTGACGACATGTGAAGCAGTGGTGACGACGTGGTGACAGACAGTGTGACAGGCAGTGGTGACAGACAGTGGTGACAGACGTGGTGACAGACAGTGGTGACAGCAGTGGTGACAGACAGTGGTGACAGACAGTGGTGGGCAGTGGTGACAGCTGTGGTGACAGACAGCTCTGACAGACTGTGGTGACAGACATGATGGTGACAGATAGTGGTGACGACTGTGGTGACAGACAGTGGTGAGGCGTGGTGAGAGTGGTGACAGCAGGGTGCCCTGGAGTAGACTCGCTACCTCAGCTGATTGAAAACTTCGACAGGGGGATGAGTGGGGAGGGTCTTAGTGTTTTTGTGTTGGATCAGAAGGACATGAAATGAGTAGACAGTGAGGAAATTCTGAGAAGAGAGTAGTTTAGTTTTTAAGCGGACTAAGCTGTCATGACGAAGATTTTCTCTGTGGGTGTGTGTGTGTGTGTGTGTGTGTGTGTGTGTGTGTGTGTGTGTGTGTGTGTGTGTGTGTGTGGTAGAGATGAGAGAGTGTGTGTGTGTGTGTGTGTGTGTGTGTGTGGTGTGTGTGTGTGTGTGTGTGTGAGTGAGTGAGTGAGTGTGTGTGTGTGTGTGTGTGTGTGTGTGTGTGTGTGTGTGTGTGTGGTGTGTGTGTGTGTGTCTCGTTGAAGACACTTCAATGGATGCCGCAGAGGTAAACAACAAGCGCCGGTTTTACCAGTCCTAATATGTTTGAAATGTGAGCTGGAACTGGCGTCGACCAATCAGATGACTCCGCGTAATATTATCTGGTTTGTTAATATTTAGGGGGAGGGATGATTTATGATTTCCTAGGTTAGAGAGAGAGAGAGAGAGAGAGAGAGAGAGAGAAGAGAGAGAGAGAGAGAGAGAGAGAGAGAGTGTACGAACATGAATAATTCATTCAGATTAAGGCCATATTGAAGGGGTGACACCTGCAACACACAAATAAAAAAGGGTTTCTCACAAAAAGAAATGAAAAAAAGCAGTTACACATATATTCTATGCAAAACTATTATGAAGACATCGCTCGTAGTCGCTTTTGTGCTTCGTATAATTATGTACTTAGCAAGATCAAAGAGAACACGCTTATTTCTTGTTGCTAACAGTAAGCTGACTCTAAAACTACAAGGATCAAAATAATAATTTGACTTATGGAGAGAGAGAGAGAGAGAGAGAGAGAGAGAGAGAGAGAGAGAGAGAGAGAGAGAGAGAGAGAGAGAGAGAATAGAAATAGTAATAGAATTAAAAACACACCCAAAATAGTTTTTAAAAAAGGGGGGGGGGGATGGGGGGGAGGAAGGATGAAAGTCACACACACACACACACACACACACACACACACACACACACACACACACACACACACACACACATTTTGTTTTATGTTCATCTTCACTTATGACTTATGTAAAGATATTGACACACTTACACATCCACAACTCTCCTCACTCACATACACAGCACACATACTCACACCACACACACACACACACACACACACACACACACACACACACACACACACACACACACACACACACACACCACACACACACACACACACACATATTCGCGTGCACGCGCACCCGTACATATACACATGCACACATCATGTGCACGCTCGCAATTACTTCCGTACACATTCACTTTTTTGGTCTAATATCACGAATAGTAGATAGACATTAAATGAAGGGCGCGCGCGCGCCACCACAACACACACACATACACACACACACACACACACACACACACACACACACACACACACACACACACACACACACACACACACACACACACACACACACACACACAACACACACACACACACACACACACACACACACACACACACACACACACACACACACACACTCACACACACACACACACACCCCACACACACACACACTCACACACACACACACATACCACACACACACACATACACACACACACACACACACACACACACACACACACACACACACACACACACACAATCTTCCTACAACGTTCCGATCAATGGGATCTGTCCAACTTACACACAACTCATACTCCATCCTCTCTCAGTCCAAACCCCCATTATTTTCATTGTTCATGGTCATTCGCTAATCATGGCGTATCACAGCCAATCAAAATGCGTGGGGGTAAGTTCAAGGACTATGCTGCAGTTTAATTGGTCAAAATGAGTGGAGCATTCATGAAAGAATATACAGAATTCTCTACGAGCTTCTAACACTTGACAATCGTTTCGCGTATACACGTTACATCTAGTGATTTATCGTTACGTGGAACAATCCTTTGACACACTCAAAGCCAACTCCTACACATCATGTAGTGATTCATCGTTACGTGGAACAATCCTTTGAAACACCCGAAACCAACTCCTAAACATCATGTGGTGATTTATCGTTACATGGAACAATCCTTTGAAACACCCGAAACCAACTCCTTCACATCAAAGCGAAAGCATCAACAATATTTGGCAAAAACAAACAGAAACACGCATTTCAACAGCACTCACCAAAGCCCGTGAAATACAAGACAAACAACGTCGAGCCCACTGCGCACAGAATCAGTTTGTTTCTTCGCCGACGAAACATGATGGAAGAATAGAAGAGGTAGTCCACATATGCACACGCACATACGCACACCAAAAAAATAAAATGATAAAATGAAAAAAAAATTGACAAGCCCTTCTGAACTCTGTCTAGTTGTCTCCCTTGCAGGTAATTAACGGCCGTAAAGGAAAGCTGTGCGGCCACAGTCGTCTGTGCTATCACCACTACAGCCAGTCAGGCAGGCAGGTGAGGGAGACAAGAATGTCGCCACAGTCCGCCAACATGCATGCTATAGTTCTGTGTCGCCGCCTTTAAAGTATGGTAAGCTGATCGCGTCAGTCATCAAATTTCAGGAAAAACTATTTCCTTTTGAAACGAAGTGTTAAAATCGAAACTGCTGGTTTTCAGGCATTCTGAAAACCCGGTTAAAAAAAATCCGGGTGAGGAGGGTGGAGGAGGTTAGTGGTTAGGGAGGAGGGGGAAAGGGATCCTGATGGCTAATTACTGAGCTGTTAAACGATTTGATTCTCAGATGATCCTGATGGCTAATTACCGAGCTGTTAAACGATTTGATTCTCAGATGATCCTGATCGATAATTACCGAGCTGTTGAACGATTTGATTCTCAGATGATCCTGATCGATAATTACCGAGCTGTTAAACGATTTGATTCTCAGATGATCCTGATCGATAATTACCGAGCTGTTAAACGATTTGATTCTCAGATGATCCTGATCGATAATTACCGAGCTGTTAAACGATTTGATTCTCAGATGATCCTGATCGATAATTACCGAGCTGTTAAACGATTTGATTCTCAGATGATCCTGATCGATAATTACCGAGCTGTTAAACGATTTGATTCTCAGAAGTTAAAGGGTTAAGCTTTTTCTGCAGCAAGACGAAGTCTGTTTTAACGATTGTCATTCAGGTCGTACAACAGCTCTGTGAGAACGGTAAATATGGATTAACATCAACACGCCAAAGTCCTGATCAGTCTCGTTCACAACCCAGCCAAGTAAGATAATACAAATAAAAGAGTCGAGATAACAGAGAATGTGAGTCCCCCCTCCCGCCCCCCCCTTTTTTTTTTTTTGATGATTCATAAGTCTGTGTGGACGTTTGTGCCTAATCACCAAATTAATCTTTCTTTCGGATAACGAGTTACTGGTTGTTACAGTTCATGGAGGGGTTCTGCTGCTGCTGCGGCCGTTGTGTTGCTGTCTTTGACATGGAGCAACACCCCTGTAGCATGATTCTGGTACTTTGGAGAGATGAATACCGTCGGCTGTTTCCACCAATCACGAAGACGTTTACAAAATCTGACCAATCACGTAGCCCAGTAGACAAATCAATATCTAAATTACAGATGGCCAAAAATGGAAAGTTTCAGATTGTACTTCACCTCTTTTTTTATATTAAATCCCATCCCCTTTTCGATCCAAAGAAGATAAATGTTATCTTTAAGGGGTGAAAGGGAAATAGGAACTATCATTGTAACTCTGTTTTGCTGTCATTATAGTCATCATTTACCAAATACAGTAACGTGCTCTGGTCTGTTTTGCTGTCATTATAGTCATCATTTACCAAATACAGTAACGTGCTCTGGTCTGTTTTGCTGTCATTATAGTCATCATTTGCCAAATACAGTAACGTGCTCTGGTCTGTTTTGCTGTCATTATAGTCATCATTTACCAAATACAGTAACGTGCTCTGGTCTGTTTTGCTGTCATTATAGTCATCATTTGCCAAATACAGTAACGTGCTCTGGTCTGTTTTGCTGTCATTATAGTCATCATTTACCAAATACAGTAACGTGCTCTGGTCTGTTTTGCTGTCATTATAGTCATCATTTACCAAATACAGTAACGTGCTCTGGTCTGTTTTGCTGTCATTATAGTCATCATTTACCAAATACAGTAACGTGCTCTGGTCTGTTTTGCTGTCATTATAGTCATCATTTGCCAAATACAGTAACGTGCTCTGGTCTGTTTTGCTGTCATTATAGTCATCATTTGCCAAATAAAGTAACGAGCTCTGGTCTGTTTTGCTGTCATTATAGTCATCATTTACCAAATACAGTAACGTGCTCTGGTCTGTTTTGCTGTCATTATAGTCATTATTTACCAAATACAGTAACGTGCTCTGGTCTGTTTTGCTGTCATTATAGTCATCATTTACCAAATACAGTAACGTGCTCTGGTCTGTTTTGCTGTCATTATAGTCATTATTTACCAAATACAGTAACGTGCTCTGGTCTGTTTTGCTGTCATTATAGTCATCATTTACCAAATACAGTAACGTGCTCTGGTCTGTTTTGCTGTCATTATAGTCATCATTTGCCAAATACAGTAACGTGCTCTGGTCTGTTTTGCTGTCATTATAGTCATCATTTACCAAATACAGTAACGTGCTCTGGTCTGTTCTGCTGTCATTATAGTCATCATTTGCCAAATACAGTAACGTGCTCTGGTCTGTTTTGCTGTCATTATAGTCATCATTTGCCAAATACAGTAACGTGCTCTGGTCTGTTTTGCTGTCATTATTGTCATTATTTACCAAATACAGTAACGTGCTCTGGTCTGTTTTGCTGTCATTATAGTCATCATTTGCCAAATACAGTAACGTGCTCTGGTCTGTTTTGCTGTCATTATAGTCATCATTTACCAAATACAGTAACGTGCTCTGGTCTGTTTTGCTGGCATTATAGTCATCATTTACCAAATACAGTAACGTGCTCTGGTCTGTTTTGCTGGCATTATAGTCATCATTTGCCAAGTACAGTAACGTGCTCTCGACTGTTTTGCTGGCATTATAGTCATCATTTACCAAATACAGTAACGTGCTCTGGTCTGTTTTGCTGTCATTATAGTCATCATTTACCAAATACAGTAACGTGCTCTGGTCTGTTTTGCTATCATTATAGTCATCATTTACCAAATACAGTAACGTGCTCTGGTCTGTTTTGCTGTCATTATAGTCATCATTTACCAAATACAGTAACGTGCTCTGGTCTGTTTTGCTGTCATTATAGTCATCATTTACCAAATGCAGTAACGTGCTCTGGTCTGTTTTGCTGTCATTATAGTCATCATTTACCAAATACAGTAACGTGCTCTGGTCTGTTTTGCTGTCATTATAGTCATCATTTACCAAATACAGTAACGTGCTCTGGTCTGTTTTGCTGTCATTATAGTCATCATTTACCAAATACAGTAACGTGCTCTGGTCTGTTTTGCTGTCATTATAGTCATCATTTGCCAAATACAGTAACGTGCTCTGGTCTGTTTTGCTGTCATTATAGTCATCATTTGCCAAATACAGTAACGTGCTCTGGTCTGTTTTGCTGTCATTATAGTCATCATTTGCCAAATACAGTAACGTGCTCTGGTCTGTTTTGCTGTCATTATAGTCATCATTTACCAAATACAGTAACGTGCTCTGGTCTGTTTTGCTGATATTCTAGTCATCATTTACCAAATACAGTAACGTGCTGTGGTCTGTTTTGCTGTCATTATAGTCATCATTTACCAAATAAAGTAACGTGCTCTGGTCTGTTTTGCTGGCATTATAGTCATTATTTACCAAATACAGTAACGTGCTCTGGTCTGTTTTGCTGGCATTATAGTCATCATTTACCAAATACAGTAACGTGCTCTGGTCTGTTTTGCTGTCATTATAGTCATCATTTGCCAAATACAGTAACGTGCTCTGGTCTGTTTTGCTGTCATTATAGTCATCATTTACCAAATACAGTAACGTGCTCTGGTCTGTTTTGCTGTCATTATAGTCATCATTTACCAAATACAGTAACGTGCTCTGGTCTGTTTTGCTGTCATTATAGTCATCATTTACCAAATACAGTAACGTGCTCTGGTCTGTTTTGCTGTCATTATAGTCATCATTTACCAAATACAGTAACGTGCTCTGGTCTGTTTTGCTGTCATTATAGTCATCATTTGCCAAATACAGTAACGTGCTCTGGTCTGTTTTGCTGTCATTATAGTCATCATTTACCAAATACAGTAACGTGCTCTGGTCTGTTTTGCTGTCATTATAGTCATCATTTACCAAATACAGTAACGTGCTCTGGTCTGTTTTGCTGTCATTATAGTCATCATTTACCAAATACAGTAACGTGCTCTGGTCTGTTTTGCTGTCATTATAGTCATCATTTACCAAATACAGTAACGTGCTCTGGTCTGTTTTGCTGTCATTATAGTCATCATTTGCCAAATACAGTAACGTGCTCTGGTCTGTTTTGCTGTCATTATAGTCATCATTTGCCAAATACAGTAACGTGCTCTGGTCTGTTTTGCTGTCATTATAGTCATCATTTACCAAATACAGTAACGTGCTCTGGTCTGTTTTGCTGTCATTATAGTCATCATTTGCCAAATACAGTAACGTGCTCTGGTCTGTTTTGCTGTCATTATAGTCATCATTTACCAAATACAGTAACGTGCTTCTGGTCTGTTTTGCTGTCATTATAGTCATCATTTCCAAATACAGTAACGTGCTCTGGTCTGTTTTGCTGTCATTATAGTCATCATTTACCAAATACAGTAACGTGCTCTGGTCTGTTTTGCTGTCATTATAGTCATCATTTCCAAATACAGTAACGTGCTCTGGTCTGTTTTGCTGTCATTATAGTCATCATTTACCAAATACAGTAACGTGCTCTGGTCTGTTTTGCTGTCATTATAGTCATCATTTCCAAATACAGTAACGTGCTCTGGTCTGTTTTGCTGTCATTATAGTCATCATTTCCAAATACAGTAACGTGCTCTGGTCTGTTTTGCTGTCATTATAGTCATCATTTCCAAATACAGTAACGTGCTCTGGTCTGTTTTGCTGTCATTATAGTCATCATTTACCAAATACAGTAACGTGCTCTGGTCTGTTTTGCTGTCATTATAGTCATCATTTACCAAATACAGTAACGTGCTCTGGTCTGTTTTGCTGTCATTATAGTCATCATTTACCAAATACAGTAACGTGCTCTGGTCTGTTTTGCTGTCATTATAGTCATCATTTACCAAATACAGTAACGTGCTCTGGTCTGTTTTGCTGTCATTATAGTCATCATTTACCAAATACAGTAACGTGCTCTGGTCTGTTTTGCTGTCATTATAGTCATCATTTACCAAATACAGTAACGTGCTCTGGTCTGTTTTGCTGTCATTATAGTCATCATTTCCAAATACAGTAACGTGCTCTGGTCTGTTTTGCTGTCATTATAGTCATCATTTACCAAATACAGTAACGTGCTCTGGTCTGTTTTGCTGTCATTATAGTCATCATTTCCAAATACAGTAACGTGCTCTGGTCTGTTTTGCTGTCATTATAGTCATCATTTCCAAATACAGTAACGTGCTCTGGTCTGTTTTGCTGTCATTATAGTCATCATTTACCAAATACAGTAACGTGCTCTGGTCTGTTTTGCTGTCATTATAGTCATCATTTACCAAATACAGTAACGTGCTCTGGTCTGTTTTGTCTGTCATATTATGTCTTTTTTTTTATAGTCATATTTACCAAATACAGTAACGTGCTCTGGTCTGTTTTGCTGTCATTATAGTCATCATTTGCCAAATACAGTAACGTGCTCTGGTCTGTTTTGCTGTCATTATAGTCATCATTTACCAAATACAGTAACGTGCTCTGGTCTGTTTTGCTGTCATTATAGTCATCATTTACCAAATACAGTAACGTGCTCTGGTCTGTTTTGCTGTCATTATAGCTGTCATTATAGTCATCATTTACCAAATACAGTAACGTGCTCTGGTCTGTTTTGCTGTCATTATAGTCATCATTTCCAAATACAGTAACGTGCTCTGGTCTGTTTGCTGTCATTATAGTCATCATTTGCCAAATACAGTAACGTGCTCTGGTCTGTTTTGCTGTCATTATAGTCATCATTTACCAAATACAGTAACGTGCTCTGGTCTGTTTTGCTGTCATTATAGTCATCATTTGCCAAATACAGTAACGTGCTCTGGTCTGTTTTGCTGTCATTATAGTCATCATTTACCAAATACAGTAACGTGCTCTGGTCTGTTTTGCTGTCATTATAGTCATCATTTGCCAAATACAGTAACGTGCTCTGGTCTGTTTTGCTGTCATTATAGTCATCATTTCCAAATACAGTAACGTGCTCTGGTCTGTTTTGCTGTCATTATAGTCATCATTTGCCAAATACAGTAACGTGCTCTGGTCTGTTTTGCTGTCATTATAGTCATCATTTACCAAATACAGTAACGTGCTCTGGTCTGTTTTGCTGTCATTATAGTCATCATTTACCAAATACAGTAACGTGCTCTGGTCTGTTTTGCTGTCATTATAGTCATCATTTGACCAAATACAGTAACGTGCTCTGGTCTGTTTTGCTGTCATTATAGTCATCATTTCCAAATACAGTAACGTGCTCTGGTCTGTTTTGCTGTCATTATAGTCATCATTTACCAAATACAGTAACGTGCTCTGGTCTGTTTTGCTGTCATTATTAGTCATCTTATTTACACATACATACGTAACGTGCTCTGGTCTGTTTTGCTGTCATTATAGTCATCATTTACCAAATACAGTAACGTGCTCTGGTCTGTTTTGCTGTCATTATAGTCATCATTTACAAATACAGTAACGTGCTCTGGTCTGTTTTGCTGTCATTATAGTCATCATTTACCAAATACAGTAACGTGCTCTGGTCTGTTTTGCTGTCATTATAGTCATCATTTACCAAATACAGTAACGTGCTCTGGTCTGTTTTGCTGTCATTATAGTCATCATTTACCAAATACAGTAACGTGCTCTGGTCTGTTTTGCTGTCATTATAGTCATCATTTACCAAATACAGTAACGTGCTCTGGTCTGTTTTGCTGTCATTATAGTCATCATTTGCCAAAATCAATACAGTAACGTGCTCTGGTTGGTAGACAAGCCGCCAGCATTTTAATCTTTCCCCTTCACCCACTTTGGACGAGGGATGGTGAGGTCACTTGTAATTCGGCAAAATCACACCACACACACACAACACTA
>CM065741.1:137486-162486 GCA_033310375.1 Conus canariensis
AAACCTAAACAGTTTTTAAGATTAGTAAAAGACTATGAATAATAAATAACAGCTGAATTTACAATTATTTTTTTTATTGCTTTTAAAAATGGATTGCGACGAGCTATTAAAGTGTGAGGAGGCAGCAGACCTCTGTCATAAAGAAAGATTATACTCGCTGGCTGCGTGTGGGAAAACCAGGCAGTATTTAGGCGTTGAACTAAGTATTGAACAGATTCAGCAATTGTCTACATCAGACGTTGAGAAGTATTACGCTAGGTACGAAGCACAGCTAGGATAAAAAATGGTTAGATCGGTGGGACAGACAATGATTAGTTTATATGCTAAGTTAGTAGGCAAGATAGCGCCGATTGATTCAGAAGAAGATTTAAAATATGACTTAACACAAGATCCGGTTTTAACCAAGTCCCTAGAATCTCTTGCATGTGATATGTATTATAGATTTGGGACGTTGCTATGTCCATTCATCATGGGATTAATTACTTTTAATCATATTAATTTTAATCATATTAATTTTAATCAGACTAAAAAAAATGAGCGAGCAGGAGAAGAAGACTCCACAGGAGCAGAATGCCCCACAAGTGAATTTACAGGCGAGTGCCCCACAAGTGAATCCACAACTGAGTGTCCCGCAGGTGAGTAGTGTTACTAAAGCTAAAAGTGCTGGGCGTGTTGAGGCCGGCCGTAAACTAGCTGAATGGAACAGACTGCAAAAAGCAAACCAAGCAGCAAAACAAAAATTATTAGATAGTAATACAACAACAGCACCAGCACCAGCACCGCCACCAACAACAACACAATCAAACTATAAGATGTATTATTATGTACTGGGGAGTATTGTTGTTGGTGGAGGGTTTTTAGCATACAAGCGCCTAAAGCCATACTTAGCAACAAAGTCACAAATCCCCACAAAAACAGTAAAAGAACCAGCTTCTGCAAAAAAAGTACAACCTCCTGCTGTAGACCCATTTTTAATAAATTAGTTTTTTTTAAATGTGTTGGTAAGTACTGGCTAAGTACAAGCTAAGTACTGGTTAAGTCAGTTATAACAAGTTAAGTGCAAGTTAAGTGCAAGTTAAGTGCAAGTCATGTTAAGTACTAGTCAAGATCTTAAGTTAAGTACTAGTTAAGATCTTAAGTTAAGTACTAGTTAAGATCTTAAGTTAAGTACTAGTTAAGATCTTAAGTTAAGTCGGACAAGTCAGTTCTCCGGGGGCCTATAGCGTATGAAAACTCGGGGCTAACGTAAGTTCGCTTGTTATTGTTAGAAACTAGTGACTTCTTATTAACAGCAGTTGTGTTTACTTGATGAAGGGTAGAGCGCAGATTAACATTTGTGTGATAAAATACTTCGCGTTCAAAGAGAGCCTGCTTGTAGTTGTTGTGACTTATTTCTTTTTTTACAACTTCTTTATCTATGCCCTTAGCTTTCTTTGTTACAGAAGTCTGGGTAGCAACGCTATACATCTTTGACCGCAGGCCACATATTCTTGTATCACTGTCCCATTAAATTCATCCTTCATCTTTCCAATCACTTTCTTGTTCACGGTTGAGTGTAAAGGCGAATCTTTAGGATAGTCGCATGTATCGTACCACCCACCAGCTCCTTTGGCCACTTCTATTTCCATGTCTTTGTAGAAGTCTTCAGTTGGAATGTCCATAATAAAACTATCAGTGTCTGTGTAAAGGACATTTGATTCTGGGTACAGCGGTTTAAAGTAGTCGTATAGAAATTCAAGCATTAACAGCTTAGACAACTCTAGCACGGCGAATCCGATAAACATCGGCTTGTCCAACTTCACACTCAGTTTCTTCATCATAATGCCAACCAGGCTGTCGCTAAATATTCTAAAGTCTTGATAGTTAGGTTTAGAGGTCAGCTTAATTGCTTGTTTTTTGTTTGTAACTAATCTTACATCTTTACGATTGTGCGGATTTTCCATCGTCTTACCAAAACAACTGTTGTTCATCAACTCAAAGAAGTCTTTTTCTGAAGCGTCAGTGGCCGCAGTCCCAAGATCGGCGTTCTTCATGATGTATGGTCTCATGAAAGGCTCTTGGTCAAAGGTAATTATTCTGTGAACGGCGGTAAGTTTTAATCCATGTCTTAGGTAAAACTGTAACAGCCGATAATGACAGACATACTTTCTCTTGTGTCGAAGGTTAGGCAAGAGTCTGCGCGGTTCTGTGGGACTCATCTTTAATCTTTCTCCGGCTAGGGGGAAATCGTTATGAAGGTCGTGCAACTCTGCTGGATAGTCTAAGTCCACCTCTAAGATTAATCCTATTGGATTATCGGGCGTAAGCTGTGACAATAGTCCTACTACCCGATCAACCTCATGAGGCCCATTTATCATTTCAAAGTTTCTTAGTGGCAGTGTCTGACTCATGGCCCACCCATACAAATTGTTGGCGTCTAAGTACATTAGATAGTTGGATGGCTTGGTGGGGTCATAATCGTCTAAATACTTGTTGTTGGCTCTGCGGTAAGGATGACAGGCCATGCTAATGCCTCCCCTCAGCCCGCCCTCAATCATTTGGAGTGTATCCAAATCAGAGATTAAGTCAATCTGAACGTTTGTAAACTTTAAGAATGCATCCCAAGACAACCCCGGGGCAGAGATGTACTGTGATGAATCCAGGCCGTAATGTTTCATGCAAGTGGATCTGTAATTCTGAAAGACGTCAGCTAATAAACACACGTCGGCCAATAAATATTGATCGTGATAATCGCCCATCGTTTTGCAGTGTAATTCTGTCCAGGCTTTCTGTGCGTATTCATAGTCGGCGTCAGATATGTCCTTTCTTCTAAGACGGCTGTAAAAATCGTCTTTATGTGGCAGTGCCGGCTCGTCAAACCTCTCCCACGAGTCCATGTATTCATAAGGATAGACGCCTTTACAGACTAAAGATGGGTCGAAATATTTTTAGTGATTGGATAGTCTTGTAGAGATTCTGCTAATTTATCCAAACTTCCCATCAGATGTTGGGCAGAGTCATAAAAGGACAAACAGTCAAGAGTAAAGGTCATGTACTTTTCTGAAGACTGTGCAATACAGCTAACCCTCTTATATTTAGAAGTCACTGCTTGCATAATAAAGTGAGAATCGTAGCCCCGCAAGTTATGAAAGATTGGCAGTTTCCATGTCTTGGGGTCGACCTTAAGTTGAAGATTGCAGCTATTATGCGCTGCCCCTCTGAATTTTCCAGTAATGTGATCATGGTCCCTTACGGCATCGCCTGATAATTCTCTGTTGCATATCCAGCAGTGTGTAGATGATTCGTAGCGCCTTTGGTCTTCAGGAGTCATCTTAATGCCTGAAAGGTTCAGCTGATTGGAGAATTGATTGCGAAGATGCTTCATCTGCTCCAAAAATCGACCGGCTGCGTTGGGGCCTCTGTAAATCTCCGGTTGTGTGTGTCCGCCGTCTGACCTAACAGCAACAAATGCATAAGAACAGATCTGATGACGGGACAATAAGGTTGTTTTTTGTTGTGTCCGTTCTTGAGGGCCGTAGTACTGTGGCAAGATTGCTTCAAAGTCAGCATAGACTACGTATGGACTCATCTGCATTTTTCGTACATTCTTAAACCTGACTCTAGACCCGGGCGGGGGCGCAATAATTTCGGTTTTACAGTCTTCAAAACTTTTACAATGTTTCTTATGTTTGTCAGCTGCCTGTATAGATGGAATTCTAACCAAACACCTTCTACAAAGCTCTTGTTTAGATTTATGCTTTGATGTATATTCTAACAGTCTGCTAACCGATCTGATTAATACATAATGGCTCTGGGAACCGTCTGTAAACAGAATCAAGTCTACATGACTGTCAAGTGATTCGCCCAAAGGGGGAGCATTGGGGGAGACTCTTATAGGCTGTAAATTGTCTACTACAGACCATGTGTATACGTTTACGGTTGTCGGTTTGTTTTGCTCTTCAAACTGGCTGATACTGTCTATGTCTACTGGAAAGTCTATGTTATTAAAGTTTAGCTCGTTTATATACTGCCTGTAATTGGAAACTCTGTCTGGGTGCTTTTTAACAGGGTGTAAATGCGCCAAAACACACCACATGAAACATAAGTTGTCTGAATTATGTATGTTTAGGACTGCTCGTTTAAGAACTAACTCTCTCGGGAGAGGGATGTAAGAATTGCCGCCTATATCATAGAACTTTGTTTGTCTTAATTGATTTCGAGGACTGTTCCTTCAGACCAACAGGAGCCGCGCTGTTTCGCTTCTTCAATCGCATGGTTAAACTGTGTAAGCATGTAATCATCCCAGCCAGGTGTAAAGTTGCGATAGCTGATTACTTTTTTCTGTCTAGTTGAAACCCAGACTTGCATACTACTATCATTGGGGGTTATATAATTAATTAGAACAACCAACATGACTTTTACTGGCGGGTTAATTTGAAGAGACTCTGGAATTTTAGAAATAGCATGTGTTACACTTTTCTGAACGTTTGTAGGGTTAATAATGTCCATGTCTATGACCGTGTCCATGTCTAATTCAATGAACGTATCGCTTAATTGTTCATTACCGTCAAATATCTCCTCCCACGTATTTAGTTTTTCAACCTCGGATTTACTTGTGGGGTTCATTTTTAACCCACAATATTTACGTAAATAAAAAAAAAATAAATGTAAGTAAAAGTAAGTAAACGCGCTTTTATTCTTCACCCAAGCGTTGCAATACTTCAAGACACCCTAATCTTACAAGAACGCCTGCCAATACTTTAGCTTTTTCTGAATCACTACAGTCAATGTTTAACTCTTTGATTGCTTTGTCAAATAGTTCACTATGATTTTTGATTAAATTGTTTACATCATTCTCAAACCCAGATTTACTAAAATCAATGTTTAACACTTTCATCGTTTCGTCAAATAGTTCATTACAATTTTCTACTAAAATCATTAGATCAGATTCGCTGTGTTTGGCCGTCATTTTTAAATCTAAAAATTAAATAAATAAAAAAATAAAACCACGAGTATAACGCTGGTTAATTATGCAGTGCCTATTGTTGGTGTTATAGTTTATTCAACCCTAGCAAAATGTTTGTTAAGAATAAAACCGCCCAACATAGGAAAGATAGAAGATTCGCCGAAACTAGTTACAACCTTATTTTTAGCTCTGGCAACAAAAGATTATCTGATTAAAAAGCACATAGACAGTCTTTCATATTATGATTATTTTAATTATTTTTTTTTTAGTTAATAAAAAACATGAGCACTGCAAAGATCATCAATACTATTTACCACTCTGCTGTAATCAGCGGTCTTAGTATAGGATATAGCATGTTAGCAAAAAACATGTTTAAGATGAGGCCGGCTGATCTAGGAAGGTTAGACATTGAGGATGTTGTTAAGGTTATAGCTGTAATAACGGCGGGGATTGCCTCAAAAGACTTTCTTGTTACACAGGGGATTATCCCAGAAAACATCAATGCATAGAAAGATTAATGCATTTAGGCAGATTGATTTATAAAAAAAAAGATTCATTCTAAAAAATATTGATTTATAAAAAAAAGATTCATTCATTTATAAAAAAGATGTCTGGAATAGTTCTGATGGTGGGCGGGGCTATTGTTAATGCATTGGCTTTCTCTGGCAGCAATTATATGTTTAGTAAATTACGGTCTGATGAAGAGAGAGAACGCCATAACAAGGCAATGGAAGATTTAGCTAAGGCAAGAGACGCTTACGAGAAAAGGAGAATTGCTCACTTAGACTTTATTAATAAAAAGTTAAGAGAACAGGGACATGCAGAGCACACATTTACAGACGTTGATGAAGCAATGAATGAATATTACTTAGTGACAGGAAAGAAGTTTCTAACATCGGCACCGCCAGAACTGTCTGACTTTTATGAACCATCTGAGGATCAGAAAATGGTAGAAATAGGCTTTATTATAGGTGCCATGGGAGCAATTTTTCTTCTTGCATATTCAATCTAAAAAACATAGTTAAAAATGTAATAAAAACAGCCCCTTCTTATGGACGATACGAAGTACAAAATATATTATTCTCCTGGAGGGTATTGGAAAGGAAAGGCTGCTATTGATAAACTGAGTAAAGCTGCTAGGGTGTCTGAATCAGAAGCAAAAGACTGGCTTTCAAAACAAGCGATCTGGCAAATATATCTGCCTGCCCCAAAAAGAATAATAAGGCCTCGATTCGTTAACTCAGTTCCTAATGACACCCACCAGATGGACTTGTTGTACCTTCCACATGACAAAGTTAGAAGAAAAAAGTTTAAGTATGCTCTTACAGTTGTTGACATGGCTTCAAAGTATAAAGATGCTGAGCCTTTAACGGATAAAAGCTCAACTGCTGTGGCTGTGGCTTTACAACAAATATACATGCGAGGTCCATTAAAGTATCCTAGGTTGATTCAGGTTGATGATGGGAAAGAGTTTAAAGGGGCTGTAAACCAACTGCTTTTAAGACATCGGGTTACAGTTAAGAGAGGGATTCCAGGCAACCATCGCTCCCAGGCTCTAGTAGAAAACTTTAATAAGAATCTAGCTGAGCGTCTGTTTATCTATCAATACCACAGAGATCTTATGGACAAAACACGCAACACAGAATGGGTTAGGAGATTGCCAGCAGTCTTACGCGCCATGAACAATGAAGAATTTAAAGCAACGGGTCTTAAGCCAGTGAACGCGATCAAATTAAAAAAAAATTAGCATTACTGAAGACATCCAAGGTAATCAAAAACTCTTGCCTTTTGGACTAAAAGTAAGATACTTGTATGCGCCAAGAGAGGCAGAGGGCGATGTTAGAATTAGAGCCACAGACCCTATATGGAGCGTAGATGTATATGAAGTTGAAAGAATTATGAAAACAACCCCTCCCGTATATTATTTAAGAGAGACTCTTTCTTCTGCGTCTAAAAAGCCTGCCCCTAAAAGATCGTTTGTTCGCGAAGAGTTGCAAGTTGTCCCACCAAACACGGTGCCGATTAGTTAAAAAAAATAAAAGTATTTATTTTTTTTTGTGTTAAACTTATCATTTATTTATTTATTTATTTTTTTAAACTTATGATTTATTTATTTATTTTAGTTCACATCTTATTTTTTAGTCTATTTTTGGGTTTAACTGATTGTTTGCTTGCTTTTCAATGTTCTGTTTGATTGTCTCAGTGTCTACCTGTTGCGAAGTAAAAGTCTTTCTCCACTCCTTTTGAAGTTCAGTTTTTTGTCGCCTGTAATCCTCACCATCAGCCATAAGATGCTCAAATTCTTCAGCTGTAATGTTTTCATCCTGCAATGCTTTGCTTATTCTCAGTCTTAATGAACAAAGTTTTGCTGATGCTAGGGCTACAATGGCAGTGTGCTTTTGTAGTTTAGGCGTTAATTTTTTTAAAACAGCACTCACAATCATAGACATAGCACCTAAACCCAAACCAAGGCTCCCTAATGCTAAAGAGGCTGGCGCTCCGGCCCCAGTAGCTAAAAGAGCAACGCCGGACCCAGCACTTACGCTCGCTACAGCTGATGAGCCGGTGATTATATAAGAAAGAGTATTTAAAACTTTAGCATATTTCTTTCTAGTAACCCTATACTTATTCAAGTCACTTTCTATTTCTTCTTGAAGTTCAGTTATTTGCTCTAACCTAAACTTTTGAGCCTGATCATCCATTTTTTAATTAAGATTAATTTTTTAATTAAGATTAATCTTGTACATATTTTCTTATTAACCCTTCTGGCAGCACTTCATCAACAGAGTAAAACGCAATAAAATCAACATACTTAATAAAAATAAAATCGAGTACTGTTAGTTTAGCATTGTCAACCATCACAGTGACTTTGTCAGAAGATACAGAAGTGTTTATTTCATCCCCGTTTTTAGTAATAGCAATAACAAGCCTGAGAGGCCCGTCCAAGTTTTCAGACTTTATTTGTACACCTCTGATTAACGTATGCTCTGGCAAACTAGGATCAGACTCCCTTGGAGTGATAAATAAGCGAAAAAGCATCGTCATTTTTCTAGGCAGTGATTCTAGTTTTGGGTTAAACTCTAAGCCGACGGTGTCACCCCCCACTTCAGCTAAGGACTTCTTTCTCCGCAGCATATATACAGAGCCCTGCCTGGTTATTTCAATCTGCTTTTTCTGTTGTGTTCCTGGGACTAGGCGAGCAAGAAGGCGTCCTTCATTCGAAGCTTTTCTAAAATTGTATTTCTTATCAAAGTATACATGGGGGCTTCGTAGTTCAAACTTTAAATCCCAGTTAATGTCAGGAAGCAACGCCCAAGCATTCTCTCGTTTATGAAGTTTGTATTCGTGTTTGCCAAAATCGTTTGCCCTTAGATTTCTGATCTCTTCCAGGGTAGGATATTGCTGTCGTTTTTTATCTTCAATTTCTATTCGTTTGTAAACACCATCGTCGGTGTATTCAAATCCATAAACATTTCCTGGCACTCCTATCAGATCAAAGTCAGTTGTATCTGCTAGATCTGTTATCTCTACTGCAACGCATTTAGGAGCTAACTCTGCTTTTGATTCAGGTCCTCGAGACATTCTTTTTAATATAAACAATTTATTATTAAACAATTTATAGTAAACAATCTATAATAAACAATCTATAGTAAACAATTTATTATAAGCAATCTATAATGAGCAATTTATTATAAACAATCTATAATGTGCAATCTATAATAAGCAATCTATAATGAGCAAACATATTGAACTGGCGGGTCAGTCCATAAGCATAGTTTAGCGTGCTTGGATTTTTCTAGCTGCTCTTTTTTTTTTTTTTATTTCATCCCTGTCCCTGATTATATAATTTTCACTTAAACATTCTTCAAAACTGTCCTTGTCCTTAGTATAGAATAAGATGACTGATTTTAACTGCGATCTAAAGTCCTTTAAGACAGCATTGTATTTTTGAGTTAAGAGCCAAACAGAAACTAATGCGTGTCTTCCGCTAAAGGCTAGCTTAGACAGAGTCCTTCTTTTTTTAACAATGTCTTGTTCAGCTGAACAGTCATCAATAATAAACAGCGTTTCAGTTCCCTCAAATAGCCTATAGTAATGTTCTAAACAGTCGCTTAGCTTGTCAGTAGGATCAACTAAGAATATATTCTTGTCTGTCCAAACAAACTGCCTTTCTTTGTAAGACTTGTTGTGCTTAATGGTTGTGCAGAATATAACAATGTACTCGTAATGAAATCTGTAGACTGTTTGTAACAAATCAAGTACGAAGACAGTTTTCCCACACCCAGTAATCCCACAAATAAGCGAACAGTGCGGGTCTTTAGGTAAAAAGTTCAAACTATCCATCTGTTTTAATAGGCTATTTCTTTCAGTCTATTTTCTTCAATGTTCAGCTGGGCGTCATAAACCACAAAAACGTGCATTTGTATCTGGCCATTCTCCTCCTCTTCCTTATTAATCTGTATGAGTATGCCATCTGACCCTACCCTTCTTCCGCTCCCGTGCAGTCTGTTGTCATACGTGGATCTAAAATCCAGCCATAGTCCATATTTGTCTGTTAGATAATCTTCGAGTCTTACATCGTGAAGGTGAAGTTTTTTTACACACATGATCGGCTGTGGGGCTTGTCTGTCTGCCTCCAGCGAATAACTTTCTTATTTCATCAAAGTGTTGGTCGGGTAATAGTCCAGCTGAATACAGCTGAAAAGGCTTGCCATCTACTGTGCAAGACAGTTGCTCAATTTTTGGGTTGTAAAAACACCTCAGATTCTCTCTGAAAAGGGGCTGAGGGTTTAGTAAATAGCAAGAGAACCCCCTTTAGGGACCTTAAAGAATTGCTTATAGCTATTTCCCAGACGGTGTCTTGCTTGTTTTTAATCGCTAGACTGTGGTGTAAAACTCTTTCAAAGTAAACAACCGCCCTACTTTTATACTGGTTTAAGATTATTCTAGCCAGTTCAGGGTTAGTAACAACGTCAAAATTAAGAGAGATGTTGCTGACAGTGTATCTAGCTGTTGGGTCATCTGATAGAATAACAGAACCGCTGTCATTGAATGTCAGTTCGTAAGTAAGTTTGTCTCTTAGTGCGCCTTGGTAATATGGCTGATGGGTTTTTAACAGTTCAGTAGAAAGAAACTCGTGGAGAGCGTGGCAGCAGAGAGTCCTCAGAAGAGAAGCCCCCTTCAAGCAAGTGTTTCGGCCCTTATCTCCTGACACTCTAGGGGGGTTGGGCCACACCCGGTTCATGACTCCGGATGTCCCTCTGCTGCCCTTTTTTTTTTTTTTTTTTTTTTTTTTCCCCCATCTTGGGACGAGCCATGGCTGGGATTCGAACCCATGACCCTCTGGACATGCTCATTTTCCACTTAATGACTCGCGCTTTAACCACTGAGCCACAGGGACACCTGATATTTGTAGGGAAATTAAGCCTTATGAAGTTCACTTTTGTTCCTCCTCGACCAGATCCAGCTTGAACACCTCTCTGCCGCTTCTGCCATTGCTTTCAGGGCTCTGGTTTTTTCCTTCCCTGCAACTGAGAGCTGTTTCATGAGGCTGTATGCAGACGTTCCTACAAACCCCCTAGCTCCAATTTCTGCAGTGAGGACTTTGACCTGATAGCCTTCTCTCCTCAGGCTGTTTGCCAGATCAGCATACTTTTCAGTCTTGTAGATTTGAGCTGCCTCCATTCTGTTCTCATATGGCACCGTGAGCTCGATCATGATCAGCTGCTTGGTTGACTTAGAGTGGACTACTATGTCTGGTCTCATGCCACTCTTGCTGATGATCTCTGGGTGATTCTTCCATTCTGGGAGGTCTGCAGTGCACTCCCAGTCATCTGTCCCGTCCAGCAGACTCTGCCTGCATGTTTCGAGTGGCACTGTTGTTCTTGGCCATGATTTGCTGCCTCCAGCCGTGAAGAATGTTGCGGGTGCTTTTGGAGTCCTGATTTTCCCTTTTGTGGTGTTGGTACTAGCCCAGACTACTTGTACAATCTCTTTGAGCACTTGGTTGTGCCTCCATGTGTACCTTCCTTGAGCCAGGGCTACTTTACATGAGCTTAGGACATGCTCCACTGTTTGTTTTTCATGGCAGAGGGGGCATGCAGGATCGTCTGTTTTCCCCCACTTCACCAGGTTTGCATTTGAGGGCAGAAGGTCATATGCAGATCTGAGAATGAAGCTGATCCTGAGAGGGGCCATGTGCCAAATGTCATTCCAAGTGAGACTTCTTTGGAGTGCATTCTCCCACGTTGTCCATTGCCCTTGCTGGCTCTGCTGGACTGCTTTTTGGAGTCGTTTTTGGTCTTCTTCTTTTCTCATCTCCTGAATCATCATGTCTCTTTTGGCTTTTCCTTTGGCCTTTGACCACCATTCAGTTTTGGTCACCCCCAGTCCTTGTCTGTTGGTCTGTGTGTGTCCTGTTATTTCTCTGATCTTGAGACTTTCTTTTGCAGAATCCATCGCCTCTTGAACTTTCCATTTTCTGCCTGTCTTCAGCTGGGGCTTGATTGCTTCTACCACCTTGTCATCTTGAGTCCTCCAGCATGCTTTGAAGTCTGATCTTCCCTGCTTTGTATTCCTCCAGGATGGATTTCAGTGGTAGTTTCAGCTTTGCTTGGCGACAGTACAGCGCTATGTCAGTCAGACAGGGTGGGACACCAAGCCATTTCCTTGTGAACTTGTTGATTTTGGCTTCCATTGCCTCCACTATGCTGGTGCAGATGTCGTATATCATCAGAGGCCATAGGAGCTTTGGTATCAGCATGAACTGCAGACACCAGACCTTGTATTTGCCAGGGAGCCCACACTGGTCAATGGTCTCCAAGCCTTCCTCCGCCATTTGCTTGGTTTCTTTTGCTCTTTGTGTGTCTTTCAGCGTATCATCATACCATCTTCCAAGGCTCTTGACTGGTTCTTCTGTGACTGTTGGAATGGCCTGGTTGGCAACACTGAAGACCACAGATCCGGCCACTTTTCCTTTCCTCAGTGAGAGACTCCGTGATTTCTTTGGCTTGAACTTCATTCTGGCTGAGGCAACTATGTCGTCCAGCCTCTCCAGCACATGACGTGTCTCGTCATCTCTGGATGAAATCACTGTAGTGTCATCCATGAAGGCCTTGAGAGGAGGCATCTTGTATCCATCGCCAAGGTCTGTTTGTCTCGCGTTGTTTGTTGCTGCTTTCAAGATGAGTTCCATTGCCAGCACGAACAGTATTGGGGAAATTGCACAGCCCATTGCAATACCCACTTCCAAGTTGATCCAGTCTGTTGTGTACTCCTTGGTAGAGAACCGCATTGAGAAGCCATTGAAGTACTTCTTGAGCATGTCGCGGATGTTCTTTGGCACATGGTACATCTCAAGAGCCAACTGTATCATCTCATGGGGCACAGATCCATATGCGTTTGCCAGATCAAGCCACACTACGTCCAGGTCTCTCTTTTCTGTTTTTGCTTTTTGGATTGCGTCCCAGATCATTGTGGCGTGTTCTACACAGCCAGCCACGCCTGGGATGCCACCTTTCTGGACTGACACATCCAAGTACTTGTTTTCCATCAGGTTCAAAATCTAGAGGGATGCAAAATCTGTTCTTAAATGCTCGCGCTATTGCCTGGTCTCCCTCGTCTTCCTTTGCATCTGCAGCATTAAGCCTGTGCTTAAGGCCGTTTGGGCTCTGGATTCCTTGAAAGATTTTGTCTTTTCTTTCTGTTCTAGGCAGCCAGAGATCCGAATAGAGATTAAAAATGTCTGCGCTACTCAGTGAGAAGACTTCTCTACCCTCCAGTTTAATTACCATATTTTTAATGATGGCCCTGCCCAGGTTAGTAACGACAGTGGCATTAGGATCCGCCGACTCAATATCTATTTTGAATGACAGCCTGGCAGTGCCTGGCATTATAACATCGTCAGGCCCGAGGTCACTAAATCTTACTGTTAACATTTCATTTGGCTCAATTGTTGATGGATTATTTACAACCCGCACAGTCTGTCTTATGCCTTTTATGCCGTGGGGCTCTTTCGCTTTTCTGAATGGATCAAGGTCGCAGCCGTATGGATTCATTTTTTATAAAACAAAAAATAATAAATATATAAATATGTCTGGCGAAGATATTGACGCGATTGATCCTATTGAAGAAGAAGATGAAGATTTTGACGCGATTAGTCCTATTGAAGAAGAAGATGACACAGAACTAGGCCCTTCAATACAAGAAGAACTTGAAGCAGCAGCAGCAGGCCAAGGAGTAGGATTAAGTCAAATACGAATGTTAGATAGAATTGAATCATTATATAGCCATATGGGGCGAGAGCAGCCAGAAGCACTTAAGGTTTCCAATTTTTCAACAGATAAAAATAATCATTTGTATGTAAGAACTAGTAAAGAAAGCCTTGTACGGCTTACTACAAAACCAGACCCAAACAAGTTTTTAAGCAGGGGCACAATTCTTAGAGAGCTCCCTGTTTTTGACAAAAGGCAGTTAAACTTTATTGGCGATCTAAGGTCTGAGGCTGTTAGTTTTTTACAAAGCATAGTGCAAGAGTTGCCAGCGCAATCTGAAGTGCAAAACATCCCTCTTCACGAATTAAGTCAAAGAGCAGATGAACTAATAGCAGAACTTGAGACGAGTCTTAATGAGGAGACCCAGTTAAAAACAATTGTCGGTTCGCCTAGTCAAAGAGAACGTGAGCTGAGTCCTGAAGAAGAAACGGCTTTAAAAACAATTGATGATCGCCCATTGCCTGAGCGCGAACACGAGGTTCTTAAAGCTAGAATCAAGGATCTTAAAGCTGAACTGCGTGACCTCAGGTCTACTAAGTCCGCTTTAACAACTATAAACGAAGAACTAAAAAACAATTTGGCAAAATTTAATATACTAGAGAGAGAGATAGACGAAGAAAAAAATAAACTGGCTGATGCAGATGATAACAATTTAGAGCCGGAAGAAAAGACTAAAATACAGGCGAAAATACAGGATTTAATGGAAGATAAAAAAAACAGGTTAGCAGCGTTGTATATTAACAGAGAAAAAATAGCAACCCAAATAAGCAGAATCAGAGAAACTATAAACAAAATGATTTATGAAAATACTACGCTAGCCGAAAGAATAAGGACTCTGTTCAGAGAGCAGGGGATTACAATAGTTAGTATATTAACAGCCGTTGGGTTTGCTATCTCTACGCTGGTTTATGCATTAACCGGCAGTTTTAGCCTTTTCTTCCGGCTCTAAATTGTTATCATCTGCATCAGCCAGTTTATTTTTTTCTTCGTCTATCTCTCTCTCTAGTATATTAAATTTTGCCAAACAGGGCCAGTAGCTCCTCCAACGCCTCAGCCCGGTAAAAGTTGGATTAGAAAACAACTGCATCATCTAGCAAACCTATTAAAGAAGTTAGCTGTCAAAGCGCTTGATGCTCTGCCTGGCATAATAGGCAGTGTTGTTAGTTGGGTTTTGTCTACCATAGGCAAAATGGCTGGTTATATGGCCGACCATCTGTGGACGTTAGGAGTGCTGGCTGCTGGTTTAATTTTTAGTGAAATAAAGTATGGCTAATCCAGTAAAAGTTAAAAACACAACAAGGGCTGTCTTTTCGCTGGTGTGTCTGTCGGGGTGAGGTACATCAACAGGCGGTGGGTCGCTTTCTGGGCTGCTTATAACTGGTGGCGGGGGGTCGCTTTCTGGGCTGCTTATAACTGGTGGCGGTGGGTCGCTTTCTGCAGGTTCTGGGCTAGATACTTTTTTCAAAATGGCTGGTGCGGGCCTTGTGTTTAAGCCTTGATTGTGTCCTAAGTTTTGATCGTCTCCGGCTATGAGAATTTCATTATTATAATTCTGTATTATGCCAATCTGTAGTCTAAGGTCAGAAGGCAGCATGTATAATCCATGACCCACAACAAAGTCAACCTTTGACCTCGCATGTGAAAGAACGTTTTGGTACCTTTGTATGCTGGAAGGCAAATCAACAGCAGAGTTAATAGCATCTTCTAAATTGGCTAGAAATTGTTTTCTGGCGTCAAAACCTGTAGATTGATCCACTATGCTAGACTTGGTCTGTGCTTGCGCTCCTAATAGACACCAAACGTACGTCCGTATGGAGTCATTAAGTCTTTGCACTCCTGGCATTGTTAGGCCTTTACTTTCATCCAAGATAAATGTTGCCCAAGCATTGGGGTGTTTTTGTTCTATGGCCCCCAATCTAACTTGGGAGTTTGACTTAAAAGAGGTGTGGCCGGGCCAGTAGTCAAAATTATATTCTCTACGCTGACCCCACAAATACAATGTGCCCAACCCGTGATTGCGGTCTAACTTTTGTCTAAAGTTATTTGAAGGGTTAATGTTAAATTCGTTGCAGATTCTTTCATATGCATTATTGTCCATTGGACTGAGAAATGGATTAAACGCGTTGTCATTGGGGAGGCGTACTTGTAGTTCAGTTAGTATGCGTCTATACTGATAATAAACATGAAAGTTATATACTGACCTTACTAAGAGGTTGGGGTGGTTTAAATGGTTTGCATATGAAACACCGCAGCCAGTGGTTGAGCAGTAAACTGCAAAATTTAACTGATTTTGGTAAAAAGCCATGGGGTGAGTTGACCATGCTGATGGCACTCTATCACTCTTTATTGGAGGATTTAAATATCTAGTTAGTGGGTTTACAAGCCTGACTAGAAAGCCATATGATTCATCCACTGCGATGGTTAGGCTACTAAAGTCCAAAGATTTGGGCTCATAAACACCCCCCTACATCGTAAGTAGCACTTTCATTATATTTAAAAGGTTCCATTTTTAAATAGATTAAAAAAAAAGGATTTAAAAAAAGGATGTTCCTTTATATAACCAAGCAAAACACAAGTGTGTTCTTAAAGTATCCAATTAACAATAGGCGCGGTAATAGTCGGGTTGCTCTTAGAAAAATTGGTTTTAAAGTTAAGTGGTTTAATATATCTGAAGAAGCTCAGAATAACTGGATTAATATTAGTAATGAAGAGGGCAATCAAATAACTCATGAAAAAATACCAGAAGGCTATTACAGCTTTTGTTCTTTAAAAGAAGTATTTATCGAATTAGGCATATTACTAAAAATTAACGAAGCAAACCTCAGAATTACAATGCATTTTCCACTAGAAGAAAAAAGAGAATACACTTTTCCTAAAGGCCTTGCGCGAATCTTGGGTTTCCACAGTACTAGCAGATCTTATAAATTTAGTACAAGAGAAAACATCTATCAATTTGAAGGTAATGAACCATGTGATTTTCTCGTTAACCCGATGTTGTATGTCCATTTACGGGAGTTAAAAACAAGTACTAATTTATTTGATGGCAATCCATCTACAGTTCTAGGAGTACTGCCATCAATTAAGGCGGGGTTTTGCGATTATCAGTTAAGCACATTTGGTAAAGACAGCCGGTTTAAAGAATTAGTTGAGGGGTCTATAAATTCAGTGTGTGTAAAAATAACTAACCAAGATGGAAGGCCGGTTGTTTGCTCTGATTTGTTAGTGGTGCTTGAGATAGAAGATTAATCAGAAGAGAATGTCAATATGCGGACTCTATATCACCCATTTTTTTGTTTTGCACGTAAGCCCCCCATTTTAAAATAACGATTTACGTCAATTTTGGAGGTTTTTGCATGTTAATTTTGATTGTAAAAAAGGTGTCAATTTTGGCAAAAAGTAGCATGAGATGGACGAGATTTGTTTGTGAAAAGGGGGGTTTTCGTGCAAAATAAGATGGGTGGAATAGAGTCCGCATATTGACATTCTCTTTTGCCGTCCACCACAACCAAAGCCTGAGTACAGACCTGATGCTTTGCCGTCCATCACAACCAAAGCCTGAGTACAGACCTGATGCTTTGCCGTCCATCACAACCAAAGCCTGAGTACAGACCTGATGCTTTGCCGTCCATCACAACCAAAGCCTGAGTACAGACCTGATGCTTAGCCGTCCATCACAACCAAAGCCTGAGTACAGACCTGATGCTTTGCCGTCCACCACAACCAAAGCCTGAGTACAGACCTGATGCTTTGCCGTCCATCACAACCAAAGCCTGAGTACAGACCTGATGCTTTGCCGTCTTTCACAACCAAAGCCTGAGTACAGACCTGATGCTTTGCCGTCTTTCACAACCAAAGCCTGAGTACAGACCTGATGCTTTGCCGTCCATCACAACCAAAGCCTGAGTACAGACCTGATGCTTTGCCGTCCATCACAACCAAAGCCTGAGTACAGACCTGATGCTTTGCCGTCCATCACAACCAAAGCCTCAGTGATCCCAACACAGGCCCCGTGGAGTCACGCTATGACACTCACGCCCTGGAGGAGTCTGAAGAAGGGTGTGTCGGCTCTAGCAATGGAGACGACACTGAAGGACTCTCACCTGCTTCAATGAGTTCTTGGCGGATGTCTCCGGGTGGATGAGGCCGACAACCACACAGGACGAGTGACACTGGAAGATGTGGAAGTCGAAAGACACTTGATACAGTCACAATGGACACCAGAGGAAGTTTCAATGTGGAGGTCGAAAGACACTTGATACAGTCACAATGGACACCAGAGGAAGTTTCAATGTGGAGGTTGAAAGACACTTGATACAGTCACAATGGACACCAGAGGAAGTTTCAATGTGGAGGTTGAAAGACACTTGATACAGTCACAATGGACACCAGAGGAAGTTTCAATGTGGAGGTTGAAAGACACTTGATACAGTCACAATGGACACCAGAGGAAGTTTCAATGTGGAGGTTGAAAGACACTTGATACAGTCACAATGGACACCAGAGGAAGTTTCAATGTGGAGGTTGAAAGACACTTGATACAGTCACAATGGACACCAGAGGAAGTTTCAATGTGGAGGTTGAAAGACACTTGATACAGTCACAATGGACACCAGAGGAAGTTTCAATGGTGGTGTTTGATTTAGTACCAGCAGCTATGCTACTCCACGGATATCGTTTGCCTGTCTGTCTGTCTGTCTTTCTAACTGACGGTCGGATTGACACACACACACACACACACACACACACACACACACACACACACACACACACACAAGCGCGCGCGCGCACGCGCACACAACACACACCACCACACACACACACACACTCTCTCTCTCTCTCCTCTCTCTCTCTCACGTATCGAGCGAGAGAGACATAGATACACATACACACACACTTTATCTCTCTCTCTCTCTCTCTCACGTATCGAGAAAGAGAGAGAGAGAGAGAGCAGAGAGAGGAGACAGACAGACAGAAGCAGACAGACAGACAGCCAGAGAGAGAGAGAGAAGAGAGAGAGAGAGAGAGAGAGAGAGAGAAAGAGAGAGAGAGAGAGAAGAGAGAGTAGAACACACTACACACACACACACACACACACACACACACACACACACACACACACACACACACACACACACACACACACACACACACACACACACGCACACACAAGGGCATGTGCACATCCTCCCCACCCACCCCCAACACACACACATACACACACACACATGAATACAGAGAGACGCTCGGGCGCGCTCATGAGATCATACGTAGTAACACTGTGCAACACATGTGTTTACGAAAATGTCCATCTGAACACACACACACACACACACACAACACACACACACACACACACACACACAAAACACACACACACACACACACGCACGCACACGCACACACAACACACACACACACACACACACACACACACACACCACCACGACGCAACACGACGCAACACCGCACGCACGCACGCACGCACCAGCACGCACGCACACACACACCCACACACACAGATACACACACACACATCACCACACACCACGCGCGCGCGCGCGCGCGCGCGCACGCCAACACACACACACACACACACACACACACAACAACACACAAGCGCTCGGATGCGTGCTGTTCTGAAGATATACCTACCTCGTGGAAAAGTATAGCCGCCTCGCCATTGTTCACACGACGCTGTCTTTGCTTCCACCGTGTTCTAATTGAACTGGAGCCAGCAACGACGTGAACAAATTCATCAACTGTTCTTTCTGGCATCTCTCTCTCTCTCTCTCTCTCTCTCTCTCTCTCTCTCTCTCTCTCTCTCTGTCGTCTGTCTGTCTGTCTGTCTGTCTGTCTGTCTTCTGTCTTCTGTCTGTCTGTCTGTCTTCTCTCTCTCTCTCTCTCCCTCTCTCTCTCTCTCTCTCTCTAAGTGTCTCTCCTCTCTCACTGTGTGTGTGTCTCTCTCTGTCCGTCTGTCTGATTCTCTCTCTCTCTCTCTCTCTCTCTCTCCTCTCTCTCTCTCTCTCTCTCTCTCTCTCTCTCTCTCCATATGTGCGTGGAAAGTGAGTGCATGTATACGTGCGTGGGGTACGTGCGCGCTTGTGTGCGCATGGTGCGTGCGTGCGTGCGTGAGTGTGTGAATGCGGAGGTGGGGGGGTGGGGGGGGTGGGGGGAGGTGGTTGTGGGGGTGGGTATGTGTGCTTGTTTGACGACACCCCACTCGCACACTGGTCAGCCTCCTGATGATGAGAACTAAGTGTGATCCACTCTAACGCATAACATAACATAACTATTACAGAACCAAACAGTCTTCCTGAGAGTCGCCAAACACAAAACACTTACTGTATTGTCCGTTGCCTCGAAGGAAGAAAAAAAAAACAAAAAACAAAAAAAACAAAAGCAAGATGCAAAGCATATAAACGTACTCCCAGTTTATCTTCCTGAAAAAACGTCACAATCAAACATGCGTCATAATGTATTTGACGTGACATTCAAACATGCGTCATAATGTATTTGGTCACTGAGATAAACTTGCATTTCTGAAAGTGTGCATGCGGTTTATATCGTTACAGCCGTTAGTAACAGCTGTTCTGGTAAAATAAAACATCGGACATCATCCGCGACCCACAATGAACATACCAACAAATTTTCAAAAAGATCGGCCCAGAAGTTTTGTCTGGAGCGACTTGAACACATTTTGACCATGCACAGACAGACAGACAGACAGACAGACAGGCAGAATTTCTTCGTTCCCATTGAAAGGTACTCCCTGTGCTATAAGAACTGGGAGTATAAAAACAGCGTAACAAAGCAACAAACGTGTTCAGAATGGATTGGCCTGATCTTTCGGAGAGTCAGCCATCAGACACATCATCGATTAGCGGCATCACACGCCATTGATCATCTGTATGAGGAATCATCAATCAGGGGTTGAATAAATCAGCGGTCAGTCATTTAACGTTATCAGTGATCAGCCATCTGACACATTAGTGATCAGCCATCTGACACATCAGTGATCAGCCATCTGACACAAACAGTGATCAGTCATCTGACACATCAGTGATCAGCCATCTGACACATCAGTGATCAGTCATCTGACACATTCATCGGTGATCAGCCATCTGACACATCAGTGATCAGCCATCTGACACATCAGTGATCAGTCATCTGACACATCAGTGATCAGCATCTGACACATCATCAGTGATCAGCCATCTGACACATTAATCAGTGATCAGTCATCTGACACATCAGTGATCAGCCATCTGACACATCAGTGATCAGTCATCTGACACATCAGTGATCAGCCATCTGACACATCAGTGATCAGTCATCTGACACATTATCAGTGATCAGCCATCTGACACATCAGTGATCAGCAATCTGACACATCAGTGATCAGTGATCACATCTGACACATTATCAGTGATCAGCTATCTGACACATCAGTGATCAGCCATCTGACACATCAAGTGATCAGTCATCTGTCACATCAGTGATAAGTCATCTGTCACATCAGTGATCAGTCATCTGACACATCAGTGATCAGTCATCCGACGCAGCAGTGATCAGCCATCTGACATATCAGTGATCAGGTATCTGACATATCAGTGATCAGTCATCGGACGCAGCAGTGATGAGCCATCTGTCACATCAGTGATCAGCCATCTGTCACATTCATCAGTGATCAGCCATCTGACACATCAGTGATCAGCAATCTGACACATCAGTGATCAGTGATCAGTCATCTGACACATTTATCAGTGATCAGCTATCTGACACATCAGTGATCAGCCATCTGACACATTCATCAGTGATCAGTTATCTGACACATCAGTGATAAGTCATCTGTCACATCAGTGATCAGTCATCTGACACATCAGTGATCAGTCATCTGACATATCAGTGATCAGTCATCCGACGCAGCAGTGATCAGCCATCTGACATATCAGTGATCAGGCATCTGACATATCAATGATCAGTCATCCGACGCAGCAGTGATGAGCCATCTGTCACATCAGTGATCAGCCATCTGTCACATTCATCAGTGATCAGCCATCTGACACATCAGTAATCAGCCATCTGACACATCAGTGATCAGTCATCTGACACATCAATGATCAGCCATCTAACACACCAGTGATGAGCCATCTGACAAATCATTGATCGGCCATCTGACACATCAATGATCAGCCATCTGACACATCAGTGATCAGCCATCTGTCACATTCATCAGTGATCAGCCATCTGACACATCAATGATCAGCCATCTGACACATCAGTGATCAGCCATCTGTCACATTCATCCGTGATCAGCCATCTGACACATCAGTGATCAGCCATCTGACATATAAGTGATCAGCCATCTGAAACATCAGTGATCAGCCATCTGACACATCAGTGATCAGTCATCTGACACATCAATGATCAGCCATCTGACACATCAGTGATCAGCCATCTGACATACCATTGATCAGCCATCTGACACATCAATGATCAGCCATCTGACACACCAGTGATGAGCCATTTGACGTATCATTGATCAGCCATCTGACACATTCATCATTGATCAGCCATCTGACACATCAGTGATCAGCCATCTGACACATCAGTGATCAGCCATCTGACACATTCATCAATGATCAACCATCTGACACATCAGTGATCAGCCATCTGACACATTCATCATTGATCAGCCATCTGACACATCGATGATCAGCCATCTGACATGTCATTGATCAGCCATCTGACACGTTCATCATTGATCAGGCATCTGACACATCAGTGATCAGCCATCTGACACATCAGTGATCAGCCATCGGACATATCATTGATCAGTCTCTGACACATCATTGATCAGCCATCTGACACATCAGTGATCAGCTATCTGACACATCAGTGATCAGCCATCTGACACATTCATCATTGATCAGCCATCTGACACATCAATGATCAGCCATCTGACACATTCACCATTGATCAGCCATCTGACACGTTCATCATTGATCAGCCATCTGACACATCAGTGATCAGCCATTTGACACATTCATTATTGATCAGACATCTGACACATCAGTGATCAGTCATCTGACACATCAGTGATCAGCCATCTGACATATCATTGATCACCCATTTGACACATTCATCAGTGATCAGCCATCTGACACATCAGTGATCAGTCATCATGACACATCCGTGATCAGCCATCTGACACATCCGTGATCAGTCATCTGACACATCAGTGATCAGTCGTCTGACACATCAGTGATCAGTCATCTGACACATCAGTGATCAGCCATCTGACACATCATTGATCAGTCATCTACACAACCAAAATTGGCACACCACGATGTGCAAGGAATCCAGTTTATACAACAGAGAGTTACTCAGCTACCATGATGGGAAAGGGGATAAAGGCTGACAATGAATACAGTTGTTTCAAATACACGAAAGCATTTGAGTTTACAAAAGAACAAGCGTGTACAAAGAACAAGCGTGTATTTGACCAACTGTGTTCATTGCAGACTGGTAATAACATATACCGCCAACAAATATACGTCTTTTAACGATGTTCATTGAGGGAAAAAAACACACGTTAGCAAAGTGGATAAACCTATTAGTTATTCATTATCAGGAGGCCTGCTGTATAAAACATTCCCTCGACGTTTTACAAACAAGAACCCACGTCCCATTTACCTCGGACCAATATTGCTGAGTATACAGAAGTAACTCTCTCTCTCCCCTCTCTCTCTCTCTCTCTCTCTCTCTCTCTTCTCTCTCTCTCTCTCTCTCTCTCTCTCTCTCATCCAAAACAGCGCTTGGGTCATAAACGCAGCGGTGGCTTGCCCGAGCTGACACCGGTTAAATTACCGAGTGGTGAACAAAATATATGCAGCATGGAATTAAGGGCAGTAACCTAGTCACTGTGAAGTATGAACATGTAAGGGCAGTAACTAGTCACTGTGAAGTATGAACATGTAAGGGCATAACTAGTCACTGTGAAGTATGAACATGTAAGGGCAGTAACCTAGTCACTGTGAAGTATGAACATGTAAGGGCAGTAACCTAGTCACTGTGAAGTATGAACATGTAAGGCAAGAACCTAGTCACTGTGAAGTTGAACATGTAAGGGCAGTAACTGTCACTGTGAAGTATGACATGTAAGGCAGTAACCTTGTCACTGTGAAGTGATACATGTATGGGCATGTAACCTAGTCACTGTGAGTATGAACATTTAAGGGAAGTAACCTAGTCATGTGAAGTATGAACATGTAATGGCAGTAACAGTCATCTGTGAAGTATGAACATGTTAAGGTGACAGAAACTTGTAGATCACTGAAGTATGAAATGTAGGGCTGTAACTAGTCACTGTGAATATGACTGAGGGCATTCAACTAGTCACTGTGAAGTATGAACATGTAAGGGCAGTAACCTAGTCACTGTGAAGTATGAACATGTAAGGGCAGTAACCTAGTCACTGTGAAGTATGAACATGTAAGGCAGTAACCTAGTCACTGTGAAGTATGAACATGTAACCTAGTCACTGTGAAGTATGAACATGTAACCTAGTCACTGTGAAGTATGAACATGTAACCTAGTCACTGTGAAGTATGAACATGTAAAAAAGACCCTGGTGTTAGGGAGGTCAGCGGCGAGGGAAAAGCGAAAAAATCTGTAAACATTGTTCTAGTTGTAAAGATTGTTCTATTCGTAAACAGGCTACCTCTGTACATTATGCTGATTGTATGCATGCTGATTGTATGCATGAATGTGATTTTTGTTTGTGTGTCATGGGAGATAATCGATTTGAAGGAAAAGAAACGGAACAAAGATCTATGTGCAGTATTGAGCATTGTTCATTGAGTAACGGCGTTGCTATGGGAAGTTGTGTTCAACGGTTATCTGAAAAGACTTTGTTATGATACCACCACGAATGATAATTGCTTACAGTGTAATGAGGGGGCATCTCAAAACAAAAATGTTACTCATGCATAGCATGATTAATCACTTTTGTTGGGACATATCGCCTGGGGAAGACTTTGATATGAATACAAATGTTGGCTGGTTTGATTTTCTGATTCTCTGCAGAAAAGAGAAAATTATGAAAATTGAAAGGCAATTCCACAGTGTATTTTCAATGTATGTACACATAAAAGATGTGACGATTTATATCCAAAACACAAAATTATTTAAAATCTTCTTACACTGGAATACCAAAATGTCTTTTTGTACTCCCAGTTCTTATAGAACAGGGAGTACTTTACAATGGGAACGAAGAAATGCTGTCTGTGTGTCTGTCTGTCTGTCTGTCCGTGCGTGGTCAAAATGTGTTCCACTCGCTCCAGACAAAACTACTGGGTGGATTTTTCTGAACATTTTTAGGTATGTTTCTTATGGGTCACGGATGATGCCCGATGTTTTATTTTACCGTCATATCCGTTACTAACGGCTATAACGACCCATACTGTTTTTTCTTCTTTATAGAATATCTCAGAAAGTACTTGGCCGATCTTTCTGAAAATTTGTAGGTATGTTCATTATGGGTCATGGATGATGCCCGATGTTTTATTTTTACCGTTATAGCCGTTACTAACGGCTATAACGGCCCAAAACGGTTTTTCTTTTTTTATGGAATATCTGAGAAAGTAGTTGGATGATCTTTCTGAAAATTTGTAGGTATGTTCATTATGGGTCATGGAAGATGCCCAATGTTTGCCAGAATAACCGTTACTAACGGCTATAACGGCCCAAAACGGTTTTTCCTCTTTATGGAATATCTCAC
>CM065741.1:167486-172486 GCA_033310375.1 Conus canariensis
TCGGAGGCTACGCATATGAAAAGCATTGAGCTTTCGCTTTTGTCGGGCACGCAAAGTCCAAGACTTGCTGCCATACAGGAGGGTGCTCACGACGCAGGCTCTGTAGATTTGGATCTTTGTGTGCTCGGTCAGCTTGCTGTTGTTCCATGCTTTCTTTGTCAGTCTGGTCATGGTCGTAGCTGCCTTGCCGATGCGCCTGTTGAGCTCTGCATCAAGTGAGAGGGTGTCTGAGATAGTTGAGCCCAGATAAACAAAGTCATGGACGACATCCAGTTATGGTCATTGATGCTGATGACTGGGGGAGAGTCAACATCCTGTCCCATGACCTGTGTTTTCTTCAAGCGAATGGTAAGCCCGAAGTCTTGGCAGGCATCGCTGAAGCGAGTCATGAGCTGCTGTAGGTCCTCGACTGAATGGGCGGTTACTGCTGCGTCGTCTGCAAAGAGGAAGTCACGCAGGCACCTCATCTTGACTTTAGTCTTGGCTCTTAGTCTGGAGAGGTTGAAGAGTTTTCCGTCTGTCCTGGTTCGGAGGTAGATACTTTCAGCTGCAGGACCAAATGCGTGTTTCAGCATCACAGCAAAGAAGATTCCAAACAGGGTGGGAGCCAGGACGCAACCCTGTTTCACTCCGCTCCGTATGTTGAAGGCAGCTGATGTTGAGCCGTCAAAGACGACGGTGCCTTTCATGTCTTCGTGGAAGGATCTGATGATGCTGATAAGTTTGGGTGGACATCCAATCTTGGGGAGGATCTTGAAGAGGCCATCCCTGCTGACCAGATCGAAAGCCTTTGTGAGATCTATGAAGGCAATGGAAAGTGGCTGCCTTTGCTCCTACATTTCTCCTGAAGTTGTTTAAGAGAGAAGAACATATCTATAGTGGATCTGCTGGCACGGAAACCGCTCTGCGATTCAGGATAAACTTGCTCTGCAAGTACTTGGAGCCTCTTCAGTACTACTCGTGCAAAGACTTTCCCAACGATACTAAGGAGGGATATGCCACGATAATTATTGCAATCGCTTCTGTCACCTTTGTTTTTGTACAGTGTGACGACGTTAGCATCCCTCATGTCTTGTGGTACTTCGCCTTCACTCCAACAGAGGCAGAGGATTTCATGCAACTCGGTGATGAGTGTCTCTTTACAACACTTCAGTACTTCGGCGGGAATACCGTCTTTCCCTGGTGCCTTGCCTGAGGCAAGAGTCCAGGGCTTCGTTGAGTTCGTCTATGGTTGGTTCTCTGTCAAGCTCTTCCAGCTCTGGTAGGCGCTGTATGGCATTCAGGGCATCTTCTGTGACTACATTTTCCCTTGCATATAGCTCAGTGTAGTGTTCTACCCAGCACTCCATCTGTTGTTCTCTGTCCTGAATCACCTCCCCTGTAGGTGATTTCAAAGGGGCAGTTTTCTTTTGCGTTGGGCCCAATGCCTGCTTGATACCGTCATACATCGCCTTAATGTTGCCTGTGTCAGCTGCGATCTGAATCTGGGAGCAGAGCTGAAGCCAATAACCGTTGGACGTCATATATATATATATATATATATATATATATATATATATATATATATATATATATATATATATATATATATATATATATATATATAATAATATATATATATATATATATATATATATATTATTAAATATTTTATATATATCATATATATTATATATTTATATATATATATATATATTATATATATTATATTATATTTATATATATATATATTATATTATATATATATTTGTTTATATTAAAAGCAAGTTAAAATCAAGCTTTAAAAAATCTACAAATTTGTTTCACGCTGTGCGGTGTCAGGATGTGATGAGCTTGTGTTGCCAGTGCCACGTATATATATAGCTAGCTGGTTTGCTGTTGTTTTTTTCCCGTGCTACATGTGTTTCTCAGGTGTTGGTTTTTTTCGTGATAGGAACTTCCATCTGTGTCTGCAATTGTTAACCATTTCTGTTCTAACATTTAGAGTTGCCAACTGTGGTTTACATAGTATAATGTATTTCTCTGTTAGGCATAGATTGCATTTTTTTGAAATGTTGTTGTATGATGCTGCTCTTTTTAAAATTTTCCAAGATATGTTGTAGTCTATGTTTTTATCTTTAAGTTTCCAAATGTATTTACTCAATTCTGTTTGGTTTTTGTATCTTTCTTTGTTGAATGATTGTTTATGGTTTGCATATCTAGTTTTGAATTGGTTTTCCGTGATACCTACATATGTTTCTTTTGCGTTCTCTGATGTTACAGTGGCTTGGCACACAATGTTGTTATAAAGGCATTTGTTGCTTAGGGGGCACTGTTCTTTTTTGGTACAGTTACAAGATTTCCTTTCGTTACCCTCCTTTTTTTCTGTGCTGCTTTTCATTTTGTTTGCTGAATCGATGGCATTTTTAAGGTTCGGCATACATGAATATGATAATTTGATGTTGTTTTTGTTGAATATCTTGAATAATTTATGGTCTTTTGGGAAAGATGATGTCAAGATTTTAAAGAATTCTTTCCCTACATTTGTTTTAACTCTTGCATCATATGGGGGATTGTACCATATGATATTCCTTTTCCTGTTCTTTCTGCATCTTTTTGTATCATTGTCTGGATCGTATCTTAGTTTGTAATTGTAGCCACTTTTATGTAACGCCTCTTGGTATTCAGCTGTAGCATTGTTGAATACTGTTTCGTTACATGACAAATTGGATAGTCTTTTATTTATACTTTTGGGTATTGTTTTCAGTATGGAGGGTGGGTGATTGCTTTTGATGTTTACATAAACAGGCGTGTCATTTGGTTTCTTGTATGGTTTATATGTGTGTTGGTTGAGGTCTAACGTTATGTCTAAATAGTTCACTATCTTTTTGTTTGCTTCTATTGTGATTTTTAAGTTTTGGTTGTGGAAAATTTTACACAATCCTTTTTTCTTATTTTCAATATTTCTAGGGTTGTCATTCAGAGCGGCAAGGCCGTCATCCCTGTACAGTCCAGTTTGTTTTCCAAGTTTTTTTTTAATATTGGATAACATGAATAGTCCGACAAGTTCGCAAGTTTCGGCACCATCATATGATCCCATTGTGACATCGAAAGTTGAATTCCTGCTTGTGTTCTTAATCCAGGTTTCATTTTTATTGTGCAGTAAAGTTTTCTTTGTGTGGAAAATGATTTCCATTTATGGCCCTGATATTTCTGTGTACTTGTTGGCAAATTTTATAGCTTTAGTTAGTAGCTTTTCATCTATAGATGGGTAGAAATCTACTATGTCAGATGTTATAAAAACTGTATTTTCTTGTTTATTGAGGTTTTTGAACCATTGTATTACTTCATATGTGTTTCTCCAGAGATTGAGTTCAGTGTTTTCTTTTATGTTTTTTATGGTTTTCTCTAAGATTTTTTTTACTAATTTTCCCTAGTTCAGATCACCCACCCTCCATACTGAAAACAATACCCAAAAGCATAAATAAAAGACTATCCAATTTGTCATGTAACGAAACAGTATTCAACAATGCTACAGCTGAATACCAAGAGGCGTTACATAAAAGTGGCTACAATTACAAATTAAGATACGATCCAGACAATGATACAAAAAGATGCAGAAAGAACAGGAAAAGGAATATCATATGGTGCAATCCCCCATATGATGCAAGAGTTAAAACAAATGTAGGGAAAGAATTCTTTAAAATCTTGACATCATCTTTCCCAAAAGACCATAAATTATTCAAGATATTCAACAAAAACAACATCAAATTATCATATTCATGTATGCTGAACCTTAAAAATGCCATCGATTCAGCAAACAAAATGAAAAGCAGCACAGAAAAAAAGGAGGGTAACGAAAGGAAATCTTGTAACTGTACCAAAAAAGAACAGTGCCCCCTAAGCAACAAATGCCTTTATAACAACATTGTGTACCAAGCCACTGTAACATCAGAGAACGCAAAAGAAACATATGTAGGTATCACGGAAAACCAATTCAAAACTAGATATGCAAACCATAAACAATCATTCAACAAAGAAAGATACAAAAACCAAACAGAATTGAGTAAATACATTTGGAAACTTAAAGATAAAAACATAGACTACAACATATCTTGGAAAATTTTAAAAAGAGCAGCATCATACAACAACATTTCAAAAAAATGCAATCTATGCCTAACAGAGAAATACATTATACTATGTAAACCACAGTTGGCAACTCTAAATGTTAGAACAGAAATGGTTAACAATTGCAGACACAGATGGAAGTTCCTATCAGCGAAAAAAACCAACACCTGAGAAACACATGTAGCACGGGAAAAAAACAACAGCAAACCAGCTAGCTATATATATACGTGGCACTGGCAACACAAGCTCATCACATCCTGACGACCGCACAGCGTGAAACAAATTTGTAGATGTTTTTAGAAGCTTGATTTTAACTTGCTTTTAATATAACAAAATGTCGCTCCCACTGTGGTTGAGCACTGTTTTTAAGATTGCGCTGATCCTCAGTACCATTCTCTCCTCTCTCTCTCTCTCTCTCTCTCTCTCTCTTCTCTCTCCTCTCTCTCTCTCTCTTTTTATTATATATATATATATATAAACGTATATTTCCAGAGACATGGTCTGTTGTTATCCTTCTTTTAGTTTGTTTCGTGTTTTGCTGTGTGGCGGTGTTTGCTTGGCTGGTGTGGGCACGGTGTTGTGCTGATTGTGCTGGCTGTGGGCACGGTGTTGTGCTGATTGTGCTGGCTGTGGGCACGGTGTTGTGCTGATTGTGTGGCTGAGGGCACGGTGTTGTGCTGATTGTGCTGGCTGAGGGCACGGTGTTGTGCTGATTGTGCTGGCTGAGGGCACGGTGTTGTGCTGATTGTGCTGGCTGAGGGCACGGTGTTGTGCTGATTGTGCTGGCTGAGGGCACGGTGTTGTGCTGATTGTGCTGGCTGAGGGCACGGTGTTGTGCTGATTGTGCTGGCTGAGGGCACGGTGTTGTGCTGATTGTGCTGGCTGATGGGCAC
>CM065741.1:179986-192486 GCA_033310375.1 Conus canariensis
GTTTGCCGGGCGTTAAAATCATTTCTACAAATACTGGCGTCTACATGGTGTGTGAATTGGTTTGCCGGGCGTTAAAATCATTTCTACAAATACTGGGTCTACATGGTGTGCGAATTGGTTTGCCGGGCGTTAAAATCATTTCTACAAATACTGGCGTCTACATGGTGTGTGAATTGGTTTGCCGGGCGGTAAAATCATTTCTACAAATACAGTGTCTACATGGTGTGCGAATTGGTTTTGCGGGCGGTAAAATCATTTCTACAAATACAGTGTCTACATGATGTGCGAATTGGTTTGTCGGGCGGTAAAATCATTTCTACAAATACAGTGTCTACATGATGTGCGAATTGGTTTGCCGGGCGGTAAAATCATTTCTACAAATACAGTGTCTACATGATGTGCGAATTGGTTTGCCGGGCGGTAAAATCATTTCTACAAATACAGTGTCTACATGATGTGCGAATTGGTTTGCCGGGCGGTAAAATCATTTCTACAAATGCTGGCGTCTACATGATGTGCGAATTGGTTTGCCAGGCGGTAAAATCATTTCTACAAATACAGTGTCTACATGATGTGCGAATTGGTTTGCCGGGCGGTAAAATCATTTCTACAAAGACTGGCGTCTACATGATGTGCGAATTGGTTTGCCGGGCGGTATATATCATTTCTACAAAGACTGGCGTCTACATGATGTGCGAATTGGTTTGTCGGGCGGTAAAATCATTTCTACAAAGACTGGCGTCTGCATGATGTGCGAATTGGTTTGTCGGGCGGTAAAATCATTTCTACAAATACTGGCGTCTACATGATGTGCGAATTGGTTTGCCGGGCGGTAAAATCATTTCTACAAATGCTGGCGTCTACATGATGTGCGAATTGGTTTGCCGGGCGGTTAAAATCATTTCTACAAATACAGTGTCTACATGATGTGCGAATTGGTTTGCTGGGCGGTAAAATCATTTCTACAAATACAGTGTCTACATGATGTGCGAATTGGTTTGCCGGGCGGTAAAATCATTTCTACAAATACAGTGTCTACATGATGTGCGAATTGGTTTGCCGGGCGGTAAAATCATTTCTACAAAGACTGGCGTCTACATGATGTGCGAATTGGTTTGCCGGGCGGTATAATCATTTCTACAAAGACTGGCGTCTATATGATGTGCGAATTGGTTTGTCGGGCGGTAAAATCATTTCTACAAAGACTGGCGTCTGCATGATGTGCGAATTGGTTTGTCGGGCGGTAAAATCATTTCTACAAAGACTGGCGTCTACATGATGTGCGAATTGGTTTGCCGGGCGGTAAAATTATTTCTACAAATACTGGCGTCTACATGATGTGCGAATTGGTTTGCCGGGCGGTAAAATCATTTCTACAAATACAGTGTCTACATGATGTGTGAATTGGTTTGCCGGGCGGTAAAATCATTTCTACAAATACAGTGTCTACATGATGTGCGAATTGGTTTGCCGGGCGGTAAAATCATTTCTACAAATACAGTGTCTACATGATGTGCGAATTGGTTTGCCGGGCGGTAAAATCATTTCTACAAATACAGTGTCTACATGATGTGCGAATTGGTTTGCCGGGCGGTAAAATCATTTCTACAAAGACTGGCGTCTACATGATGTGCGAATTGGTTTGCCGGGCGGTAAAATCATTTCTACAAAGACTGGCGTCTACATGATGTGCGAATTGGTTTGTCGGGCGGTAAAATCATTTCTACAAAGACTGGCGTCTACATGATGTGCGAATTGGTTTGTCGGGCGGTAAAATCATTTCTACAAATACTGGCGTCTGCATGATGTGCGAATTGGTTTGCCGGGCGGTAAAATCATTTCTACAAATGCTGGCGTCTACATGATGTGCAGATTGGTTTGCCGGGCGGTAAAATCATTTCTACAAATGCTGGCGTCTACATGATGTGCGAATTGGTTTGCTGGGCGGTAAAATCATTTCTACAAATACAGTGTCTACATGATGTGCGAATTGGTTTGCCGGGCGGTAAAATCATTTCTATAAATGCTGGCGTCTACATGATGTGCGAATTGGTTTGCCGGGCGGTAAAATCATTTCTACAAATGCTGGCGTCTACATGATGTGCGAATTGGTTTGCCGGGCGGTAAAATCATTTCTACAAATGCAGGTGTCTACATGATGTGTATCTTCTGTTCAGGCATATCAGCCCAAACTGACCAGGCGGGAGAGGCTTCCTGACTTGGTGTTCGAACAATCAGAAGGCGTTGAACTAAGAATTGTTTCTTCTTCTCTTGTGATGTTTCTGTGGTGATGAAAACATACCAAGTGAAAAGTAAGTATGCTTTGTAGCGTTCGTTTGCTCCCAAGCATCACTTTCCGTGTGGATGGTGGATGGGTATGCGTGTTTTTGTTTTTGTTGTTGTTTGTTTTATGGGGTTTTTTTTTTGGTCTTGCAGTAACCGACCCAGAGTTGACATTGGTTACAAATTTATTGAGTACTGACTAAACTTCGTTGTCTAAGTACTCAAAAAGGAAGAGGGGTGTGGGAGGTGGTTGAGAGCTTAACAGGGTGGGGTAGGCGGTGCGAAGGGGGATGGGGGCTGCATGTAAGGTATTACGTGAGATTTGAAAAACAAATCCAGGTAATTAATCAATCAGTAGGTTTATCAGGACTTAACTCCGTGAGTCCTAGGACAAACAACCCAGTGATTAGACCACTGGGCCCTCGCCACCTCAAACAGTAGAGATCATGTATTTACATCGTCACAGTCATGTCAGTGAGTCATCATCATCATCTCTGAAAGTGTAATAACACTCAGTGGCTATGATTTTACACCGGTATAAAATTGATGAATGTCTTGCTTTCTGGTTATCATAAATTTGTCCTTATCCTTTCCCACTGATGCGACATCATATAAATGTATCTGGACATCTAACTAGTTGCTATATATCATCGTCGTTATCGTTAATGTATTGATCATCATCATCACTACCGGCAGCATAATCATCGTTGTGATCATAGTCATCATTTTAATCTAATTATCATTTTGATCATAACTTTGATCATAATCAATATTACCATTGTTATCGTGATATTCATGATCATGATCATGATCATGATCATCATCATCATTATCATCATCCATCATCATCATCATCGTCATCGTCATCATCATCGTCATCACCAGTGTCATCATCACCGTCGCCGTCGTGGTCGTCGTCTTTGTTGTCACTATTATCATAGTTCTAATAAATAATAATTATTTACATTTGTTTCTAATGAAATGTCATGTTAATTGAAGTGATCTGGTCGCGTTATTATTGTATTATTGTTATCATCACCATCGTCATCATTCTTGTCATCTTCGTCATTATAATGATCATCATCGCAATCTACTTCTTCTTCTTCTTCTTCTTCTCTTCCTCCTCCCTCCTCCTCCTCCTCCTCCTCCTCCTCCTTCTTCTTCTTCTTCTTCTTCTTCTTCTTCTTCTTTATAAGTATTATCGTCTGATCAACGTCATAATCATCCCCATTATCATTTACAACTGTGCAGACGCAGTGTTGGTGAAGAGATTGTATTGCAGGATTTGCACACGTCCCTTTCAGCTCATCGACGCCCTCGTTATTAATGTCATCATCATGATCGTTATGGCCAAAGATAATTATCAGCATCACCTTGACCGTTATCGTCATCATATCAGTCATCCATTATTATCATCAACATCATATCACAGCCATCCATTATTATCATCATTATCATATCATCACCACCATCAGCTGTAAGATCATCATCATCATCATGATCATCAACATCATCATCAATATGATCATATCATCATCATCATCATCATCATCATCATCATCACCATCACCATCACCATCATCATCATCATCATCAGAGTCACTCACATCTGCGTGATGCCAGTGTTAGTGAAGACGTCATAGTAGATGGTCTGGTCACGTGACTCCAGTCCCAGCTTCTCGGTGCGATCAGCGACTTCCTGTTTGTCATCTCCACCTGATACGTCACAATGAACATGATGACTTCTTGTTTGTCTTCTCCACCTGATACGTCACAATGAACATGATGACTTGCTGTTTGTCTTCTCTACCTCATACGTCACAATGAACATGATGACTTCCTGTTTGTCTTGACCACCTAATAGGTTACAATGAACATGATGACTTCCTGTTTGTCTTGACCACCTAATAGGTTACAATGAACATGATGACTTCCTGTTTGTCTTGACCACCCAATAGGTTACAATGAACATGATGACTTCCTGTTTGTCTTGACCACCTGATACGTCACAATGAACATGTTGACTTCATGTTTGTCTTCTCCACCTGATACGTCACAACGAACATGTTGACTTCTTGTTTGTCTTCTCCACCGATACGTCACAATGAACATGTTGACTTCTTGTTTGTCTTCTCCACCCGATACGTCACAATGAACATGATGACTTCCTGTTTGTCTTCTCTACTCATACGTCACAATGAACATGATCATTCCTGTTTGTCTTGACCACCTAATAGGTTACAATGAACATGATGACTTCCTGTTTGTCTTGACCACCCAATAGGTTACAATGAACATGATGACTTCCTGTTTGTCTTGACCACCTGATAGGTTACAATGAACGCGATGACTTCCTGTTTGTCTTGACCACCTGATAATGAGCACGATGACTTCCTGTTTGTCTTGACCATCTGATAGGTTACAATGAACGCGATGACTTCCTGTTTGTCTTGACCACCTGATAGGTTACAATGAACGCGATGACTTCCTGTTTGTCTTGACCACCTAATAGGTTACAATGAACGCGATGACTTCCTGTTTGTCTTGACCACCTGATAGGTTACAATGAACATGATGACTTCCTGTTTGTCTTGACCACCTGATAGGTTACAATGAACATGATGACTTCCTGTTTGTCTTGACCACCTGATAGGTTACAATGAGCACGATGACGGCTTGATGACCACAGGACAACGACGACGACGATAATGACAGCAACAACGACAACCATGATTACGACGACGACGCCGATGATGATGATGATGATGATGATGATGAATGATGATGATGATGATGATGATGATGATGATGATGATGATGATGATAGCCTCGCCGACAGCAAAGGGCAATGTTAAGGCTGTCACCTCCTTGAAGTCAGCTCTCAGGTCATGAAAAGACAACATCAACACAACTCATTCAAACACACATTCTAAAAACACATATCGTGTGTGTGTGTGTGTGTGGTGTGTGTGTGTGTGTGTGTGTGTGTGTGTGTGTGTGTGGTTTACATGCCACACATGATGCATGGCTCTGTTTGGCTGTACGTGATACGCCAATACCGGCATGGAATGTCACAAGACAGGGACACCCATTCAAGCAGTCCAAGGGCTAGGTGCATTGTAGAGCAGTCAACGTCTCTGTCAACAGGATGCTTACCACAGATCTGCTCCGGGTAGCCAGTGTTGGGGAACTTCTTGCTCAAACACTCAAAGCTCCACTTGGCCCTCTTGAACTTCTTGCTCTCAGGGTCCCAGGGTCGGAAGGTCAACAGGAAGTCTCCGTTGCTGGCCTCGGCAGACGTCTCAGTCTTGGACTTGCCAAACTTCAGGAGATTTGACGTGTCCAGCTGGCCACCTTTCTTGTTGAAGAGCAGACTCGTCCAGCCATTGAAGAACTGCAGGGACAGAACGTAGCCATTGAATGTCTGTATGATATTCACAGTCTACTAGAAAACATCGTTTTAGGTGTTATCTTAATACCAGCAAGGTAGGGGGAAAAGTATTTTTCATTCGAGGTAAGTTAATTAAGATCAGAAAGTCTGTACAGATGATTGCTATCTTTCTGTCTTTGGTTCCTATAAAATGTCAATATATTTTGCATTCAAAATAAGTTCACTAATATCAGGAAGTATGTGAAGATGATTAGTGTCTTTCTGTCTTTGGTTTCTGTAAAATGTCAATATTGTTTTCACTCAAGATAAGTTTATTAAGATCCGAAAGTATGCATAGATGATAACTATCTTTCTGTTTTTGGTTTCTGTAAAATGTCAATATCGTTTTCACTCAAGATAAGTTTATCAAGATCCGAACGTATGCATAGATGATAACTATCTTTCTGTCTTTGGTTTCTGTAAAATGTCAATATCGTGGTCACAAGCTACACAGGGAAATAGACAGCTGGAGAGAATGAACACTATACACAGAGTGCGACAGTGAGTGTTAATTAAAGTAGATGAGTTTTACCTAGACGAGTTTCATGTGTAATGAACATTCCAGACTATCAATATTGTCTTTAACATTCCAAACTATCAATATTGTCTGTAACATTCCAAACTGTGAATACTGTCTGTAACATTTCAAACTATCAATATTGTCTGTAACATTCCAAGCTATCGATATTGTCTGTAACATTCCAAACTATCAATATTGTCTGTAACATTCCAAACTATCAATATTGTCTGTAACATTGCAAACTATCAACATTGTCTGTCCCAGGGTAGGCTGTGTGGGATCCAGGGTAGGCTGTGTGGGATCCAGGGCAGGCTGTGTGGGATCCAGGGCAGGCTGTGTGGGATCCAGGCAGGCTGGTGGATCCAGGGCGGCTGTGTAGGATCCAGGGCAGGCTGTGTGGGATCCAGGGCAGGCTGTGTGGGATCCAGGGCAGGCTGTGTGGGATCCAGGGCAGGCTGTGTAGGATCCAGGGCAGGCTGTGTGGGATCCAGGGCAGGCTGTGTGGGATCCAGGGCAGGCTGCTTGGGATCACAGAGTGTTCCGGTTGATGGACGTCAGTGAAGAGAGGCAGCGAAGGGCTGCAGTGGAGAAAGGTAGAGAGGGTTGTCTTCTCCTGTCATTCAAGATGGACGAACTGGATCACAAACACGAACTGGATTTTGAGGACTTAGTCCTTTCGCTTGGCTGGAACACCCATGATAGAAATAAAAGTAGCCTCCCTTGTTGGCAGGGTCTGAAGTGTGGACTTCGCTTGGCTGGAACACCCATGATAGAAACAAAAGTAGCCTCCCTTGTTGGCAGGGTCTGAAGTGTGGACTTCGCTTGGCTGGAACACCCATGATAGAAATCAAAGTAACCTCCCTTGTTGACAGGGTCTGAAGTGTGAACACTTTCCAGTAGTTGTTTTCTGGGCTATGACCGGTTTTCAAACCACTTGTTGGAATGACCTGGATATTCTTGCCTCTAGCAACATGGCTGTGATTTTCAGCCTGTCTTCTCTTTACAGTGCGACCTAGATGAATTAGTTTCTTTTCTCCACAAATTATGGCCAGGTTATAGCATCCTGTCTACTCTACAGCGTATGGCATGGATCATAATTATCGGCTCATCAGTGAATGGTTGGGATGTGTCTGCTCTTCAGTGTGACCAGAATAGTGCGATTTATCGAACAGTGTGTGCCATGGAGATTTCAGTACGTCTGATATTCAGTGAACGGTTTGGAAATGCAAGCCTGTCTGCTCTTCAGGAGAAGTTCTGTATGTGTCCTCCCATCCATTCTTCATGAAATGGCCTTTAAATGTGTAAGTACATCTTACACATGATGAAGTGAATTTGTCTCGAGTTTTAGGCAGAATACTTTTCAGGAATACGGCCCGAATTTGTCAGTCAATATTCATATTTTGCTCGTTTTGACATTAATGACATAGCCTTGCCAGTGACCAAGCTTGTTATATTGTAATTGAAAGGCAAATAATCATAACGCAGTTGCCAGTACCAGGACGCCATATATCTACCTGCAAGAGCAGACCCTGCATTTTCGCTGAGTCACTTTGGTGGTGTAGAGTAGACCAGGCTCTGATCTATCATAGCAGTAGAGCGTGGTTAGAAGTTGAGAGACCACAGACAGGTAAGGTAAGGTAATGTTACTTATAGCCCAACCGACCGCAAAAGGCCATATCAGGACTGTCACCACGTTGAAATCAACTCACAAGTCATATCAAGCAATATATTTTCTAAACCTTTATTCATACAACCCTTTAAACCACACCTTCTATAAACAAACTGGAAATTGTGTTTAAAATGCTTCCTCCATAAAATCTTAGATCAGATGAAAACTGTTGTTCATCCCTTTTCAGAAATTCAACGATCACATCAGGTGGGACATCTCTGAACAATGTTTTCATGGAGTCTGCTGTAAAGTGTTGATGTCTTACGTCATGCAAGTCCCAACACTCTGAAAGAATATGTTGCACTGTGAATGGTAATGGGATGCACCACGGAGCTTCTTCACCTTTTCAAAAGATAAGAATGGGTGTAAAAAGAGTGGCCTGTATGCAAACGGCATAAGACTTTCTTTTCTACGATCGCCTCGGGAGCATGGTAAAAAACCCAACAGATTTTAGACAGTCAGTTATCTGTCTGCAAGTTCTATTCCTCTCGCAGGAATTTAAAACACAGAACAACAAGTATGTTACAACACCACCAGTCACCAACACTAAACAGCGCGTTTCGACGTCAAAGTCGTGGGTTTGCTTGCCCTCACTGACCTTCACAGCAATCTTATTGTCCGTGCGGCCCTCCCAGAACTCGCCGCTCTTGGTGTCTTTGATGGCCAGCCATATGGAGTCCAGGCGGTAGTGGGGGTGCAGGTAGACATTGCCCGGGGTCACGGTGACCTCATACTTGCCACAGACCTGGCGCACCGCGTGGAACTTGCAGGGCATGTTGGTTTCCTCCTTCCGTCCGTTAAACTGCTTCAAGGTGTCTCCATTGCCGCGGCACGTCTGTCCCGCCAGTGCTGAAATTATAACCAGGTTTTGTGAGTGTGTGTGTGTGTGTGTGTGTGTGTGTGTGTGTGTGTGTGTGTGTGCTTGTGTGTGTGTGTGTGTGTGTGTGTGTGTAGGCGGGCGCGCGCGCGCGGGCGCGCGCGCGCGCGTGTGTGTGTGTGTGTGTGTGTGTGTGTGCGCGAGCGCGTTCGTTCATGTATGAGTTTGTGCTTTTGTACATGTGTGTGTGCGTGCGCGCCTTCGTGTATGTATGTATGTGTGTGTGCGTGTGGGGTGGGGTCGTGCGCATGTGTGTTTGTGTGTGTGTGTGTGTGTGTGTGTGTGTGTGTGTGTGTGTGTGTGTGTGTGCGTGCGCGCGTGCGTTCGTGTGTGAGTGTGTGTGTGTGTGTGTCAGCGTGTGTGTGTGTGTGTGTGTGTGTGTGTGTGTGTGTGTGTGCGCGCGACGCGCACGCGCGCGCGCGCGCGCGTGTGTGTGTGTGTGTGTGTGTGTTCGCGAGCGCGTGCGAATTCTCCCATGCATGCATACGTGTGTGTGTGTGTGTGTGTGTGTGTGTGTGTGTGTGTGTGTGTGTGTGTGTGCGTGCGTGGTGCGTGCGTGCGTGCGTGCGTGTGTGTGCGTGTGTGTGCGTGTGTGTGTGTGTGTGTGTGTGTGTGTGTGTGTGTGTGAATTGAATGCGTGTGTATGTGTGTGTGTGCGCCTGTGCGTGTGTATGCGCACGCGCGCCCTTGCGAATGGTTTCTCTTGTCAAGTGCATCAGTGAGTCAAATCAAGAGATGTATGAATGTGTGAGTAAGCAGACATGTATTTAACTAACAAACTAACTGGCTGAATGACAAAATTCCGAATAAATAAACACATGAAAATAGAAAAGAAATATCATACGAAAGAAGGAAAAAGAACGAGCGAACGAGCGAAAGAATAAAACCAAGAAAGAACGAATGAATAAACAGAAGGAAAGAACGAGATCAACCTCTACATTCAAGGATGATTAATTCAGCAACAGCCATTGTTGGTTCACTCACCCACAGCAGCCAGAGTCAGGGAGATGAAAGCAACACACAGCTTCATGGCAATCTTTGGGGTGGCTGACTGCTTCTTCTGTCCTGCGCAAATAGGTGATGACTCACTTTAAAGGGGTGCCTGACTGCTTCTTCTGTCCTGCGCAAATAGGTGATGACTCACTTTAAAGGGGTGGCTGACTGCTTCTTCTGTCCTGCGCAAATCGGTGGTGACTCACTTTAAAGGCCACTACTGTGACCAGGTAAGGTTAGGTAATGGTGCTTATAGCCTAGCCGACCGCAAAGGGCCATGACCGGGCTGTCACCGCGTTAAGGTCAACTCTCAAGTCATTCATTCACACTTAACTCTTTAAAATACATCTTTTAACAAACCCACCTGAAATTTTTGTTAAAAATCTTCCCACTGTGAAATCTTAGATCAGATGGAAAAATGTTTATCACTTTCAGAAATTCAAAGATCACATCAGGATGAACGTCTCTGAAGAAGGTTTTCATGGAGTCTGCTGTAAAATGTTTATGTCTCACATCATGCAAGTCCCAACACTCTGAAAGAATATGTTTCCTGTGAGTGGTACATGACATGAAATGCACCACGGAGCTTCTTCACTCTTTAAAAGATATGAATGAGTTAAAAACGAATGGCCAGTGTGCAGCCGGCATAAAACCGTTTCGTCTTTGCGACCACCAGACGTAGATGAGAGGAACTCTTTTAGGATTGGACGGATCTAGAAAAGTTTGTTATCTTTGTGTATTCCAGTCCTCCTGCCAGAGGTCTCTGACAGAATCATTGACTTTCGGTTTTACTGTGACCAAAGCAACGACAACAGCCGCCATATTAACATTTCTCACAAACCACCCTCCCTACCCCCACCCATCCAGTGCCCCCTCCACTTCTACTTCTCCCCTCACTTCCTCTCCTCTTGTCGAATTTTATTTCTTCCCCTCTTCCTCCTCCTCCTCCTCCCTCCTCCTCCTCCTGCTCGAACTGATGCTTCTACTGTTTCTACTGCTGCTACTACTACTACTGCTACTTCTGTTGCTGCTGGTGCTACTTTGGCAGCTGCTCGTACTACTACTACTACTACTACTACTACTACTACTACTACTACTACTGCTGCTGCTGCTGCTGCTACTTCTGTTGCTGCTGCTGCTACTGTTGCTGTTGCTCCTGCTACTACTTCTATTCTTACTATTGCTACTACTACTACTACTACTACTACTACTACTACTACTACTACTACTACTACTACTTCTACTACTCCTGCTGCTGCTGCTGCTGCTCTGTATTGATAAATTTCCAGATGATAACTCTGGATATAGTGCCGTTCAGATTGTCCTTTAACATTGGTTCAACTACTATTTTCACACTACAATGACGACAAATACCACTGATGTTGCCGCTGTTTTGATTTCTTTTTTGTCCCATCTTCTGTGCCACCTCAGCCTGGCCCGACCAGCCACCCCCCACCCCCCACCCCCGCACACACACGCACCGACAGAAAGCAGCCAATGTCAAGTCGTCATGAGGCAACCCACCGGAGGAGACACTGCACTTCTGCTGGGTCACTTTAGTGGTGTTCAGTGGTGCCTGTTCTGATTTAACATTCGTAGGACACCACCTGCAAAGCCCTCTACTGACGACAATAATGGCTTAGTCGCGGAGCCGGCGTAAGTGAGCTCTCCCTCTAGAATGCGCCACCACGTCCGTCCAACGACAATCCCCATGAATTTGCCGATGTGGGTGATCCCGACAGAATCCAACCCAGACCAGAGACACTGGGAGACAATGCAGAGTGATGTCACCATGAGAGAAGGACACGAAGGGAAACAGAATTTGAGATTTTTTTTTTAATATTGATCGATGAGGATGGGCATGATAAAGATGATGCTACGGATTTCCGGTCAGGTCTCAGACTGCGAGACCTACTTACGTTCCGTAGTATATCACGGCGTCGACCAGGCCCGAAAGCTATAGACACCTGCAGTGTTGATCAGGAAATTTGAACAACGCACTCTGAGACGCATCCATTAAGTGGATGAAACTCGACTGTGTGGCTCCAGTCTTCCCATCTGAGTCCGTAGCAAACTCAACTGTGGGTAGGAGTCCTCCGGGCCAGAAAAAGCCCAGAGATACATGGCTCTGATGGGAATCGAACCCACGACTTTCCAGCCAGGAGTCTGCGGCACAATCCACTTCGCCACGTGGCTGGTATGTTGCCGCTTTGTTATACTTTGTGGTTCTTTGTCTGCCCTCCTCCCCCTTCCCCCTTCTCCTTTTATGCTGTGCACAAAATTAGGGAGGACGGGGTGGGGGGGGGGGGGGGTGACGAGAGAAAGGGAAAAGACGAGGAAGAAGAAATAAAGATTGAAGAAAACGAACAGACAACAGAAGTGAAAAAAATAATAAACAGAAAAATCAGAGGGCAGAAATACCTGGAGAAGCGAGGAAAGGAGAGGGGGAGAGAGAGAGAGAGAGAGAGAGAGAGAGAGAGAGAGAGAGAGAGAGAGAGAGAGAGAGAGAGAGAGGAGAGAGACAGGGACAGAAACAGAGCCAGAGACAGAGATAGAGAGACAGAGATAGAGAGACAGAGAGAGACGCAAAGGCAGCCAGGCAAACAGAGAATACACAAGAGGGGAGACGAGATGAGAAAACGAACACACAAACACACAGAGAGAGAGAGAGAGAGAGAGAGAGAGAGAGAGAGAGAGAGAGAGAGAGAGGAGACATACAATGAGAAGA
>CM065741.1:197486-199986 GCA_033310375.1 Conus canariensis
GCACGTGCATCAGCACGTATCAGCAGTGACGGCAGTGAAGCATGACAGCCCCACATTTCTTTGGCATGGATTTCTTCATTCAGACGTTGAATGTGAACAGTCGTTACAAACTTGTCTTAGAAAGAAAAATTATGTATGCAAGATGCAGATCAGTACTCAGAGTTTTTCTGTTTAAATGTCATCCAGGAGTTTGACAATATGAAGAATCTCTTCCCCCTTTCAATATTTGCAGTTTATTGAATGTTTCGCAGGAGCATAATGTCGACACGAATAGATTCACAAGTTTGTGCATGAGCGATGCTGAAGATATTGCTGCTTTTTGTACTCCGATGGCACTGTTGTGTGCACTGACACAGGCAGATGTACAGAAAGCATTGGACGCTTGTCTTATTATTGTAAAGAAAGGAACGTGCATCTTGATCTTCTGTAACGCTGCAATTTGTTTCATGTTGGTCACAGGAATCAGAAGAAAGGTTTTCAAAATATATCAAATGCAGAGGACCTCACCCTGGAGAAGTGTTCCATTTCAGTAGTGATGAATTTATTTCAATGATATAAAATGTTTGACACTGCACAACGACATTTGAATGATAAAGCCTTGAGAATATCGCACGAACTTGTAAGTAAATGTAAAGAACAAAATGTTACCATCAAACATTATAATTCAATTATCTGACAAAATAATTATTCCAATATCATTTATGCAGCTGTAAAACTTGGCGTCCTTTAATAACAAAGCTAACATCAAGACTTCAACTTCAATATTATAAAATTATTTGAAACATTGTAAAAATTAAAACCAAGACACATAGTGTATAGTCACCTTGGACTTTCCCCTCTAAAAAGCACGGCTAAAATGCAAAAATAGTGTGCTTGTGGTTAAAGTTGCCAACTTACAAATATTTTTCATAAATTCACCATCACAGTATACAATTGTCGATGCTTAGGCTGTTGAATAGCTTCGTAAATGTTAGCTTATGTGTCAAATTTAAGATACTCTTCTCTCCTTGCTTCTAACAGCAGTAATTATTTATGCAAGTGAGGGCTGTATGATTGATAGCTGTTGCGGCTTTAAGTGGTCCCTTTACAATATCATTCCAACAAACATGGTGTTACTGAGCTGCATTTGACCAGAAAATTTTCATTTGTTATTTATGCAAGTTCCGTGTTTTTTTAAGATATTATTCATATCTGCTTTCTCACTTGGTTGAGATGACAAAATATAACCTAATTCTTGTAGGACGATTTAACCTTTCCATAAAATATTATTTAAAATATCTTTCCTAGGCGAACCGGTCAATCTGTTTACTAGCCTGTAAGATAATTTCGCTAATTCATAAGTTGTTTGGTTGGTGAGTGGGTGGGTAGGTATGCAGCTTGGTTTCATCATTAGATTTGCCTCATTTGTTTGTTTGTTTGTTCGTTACTTCAAACGTGGGGCGGGGAGGAGACAGGCAATAAGATGTGAATAGTTCACCAGTCAGTCAGTCGTGGGGCGGGGAGGACAGAGGCAATAAGATGTGAATAGTTCACCAGTCAGTCAGTCGTGGGGCGGGGAGGACAGAGGCAATAAGATGTGAATAGTTCACCAGTCAGTCAGTCGTGGGGCGGGGAGCAGACAGGCAATAAGATGTGAATAGTTCACCAGTCAGTCAGTCGTGGGGCGGGGAGGAGACAGGCAATAAGATGTGAATAGTTCACCAGTCAGTCAGTCGTGGGGCGGGGAGCAGACAGGTAATAAGATGTGAATAGTTCACCAGTCAGTCAGTCGTGGGGCGGGGAGGACAGAGGCAATAAGATGTGAATAGTTCACCAGTCAGTCAGTCGTGGGGCGGGGAGCAGACAGGCAATAAGATGTGAATAGTTCACCAGTCAGTCAGTCGTGGGGCGGGGAGCAGACAGGCAATAAGATGTGAATAGTTCACCAGTCAGTCAGTCGTGGGGCGGGGAGGAGACAGGCAATAAGATGTGAATAGTTCACCAGTCAGTCAGTCGTGGGGCGGGGAGCAGACAGGCAATAAGATGTGAATAGTTCACCAGTCAGTCAGTCGTGGGGCGGGGAGGACAGAGGCAATAAGATGTGAATAGTTCACCAGTCAGTCAGTCGTGGGGCGGGGAGCAGACAGGCAATAAGATGTGAATAGTTCACCAGTCAGTCAGTCGTGGGGCGGGGAGCAGACAGGCAATAAGATGTGAATAGTTCACCAGTCAGTCAGTCGAACTTGCTGTCATCTAATTAAGCAGTGAAATGAGAGAACACTGTAAGTGCGATGAATTTAGTTATCAACTGGAAACAGACGTCACGTGGTGCGAGTGAATCTGGAGTGTGACGCGCCCTCACTCGTCAGGATTTTAAAATGTCCATGTACATGGCGTCTACATGAAATGTCCATGTACATGGCGTCTACATGAAATGTCCATGTACATGGCGTCTACATGAAATGTCCATGTACATGGCGTCTACATGAAATGTCCATGTACATAGCGTCTACATGAAATG
>CM065741.1:202486-239986 GCA_033310375.1 Conus canariensis
ACTACTACTCAATCCAGATTATCCAATTATCTTTTAGCAATTTTGGATAATCAGATCATTTCATGTCTTATTCTAGACAATCCGCCCACACTTAATCTGTTAGATCTTCCAGCCAACATATTACTAGACGCCCCCCCCCCCCCCCCCCCCCCCCCTTGCGCCATCGGTCTGCTTTTAAAAGGTTGAGCCATTTTACTTATAATCGTTTTATATTGTGGTGTACTGTGTCGTACTGTCGCCCTGCAAGTCTACACTGTCTGAACACATTTGATGTCACGACGGGATAACGGACCCCAAACACAGAGGCTGTAAACAACGAAATTAATTTGGGATTTTTCATGTTTCTTTTTAGAGCACAACTACAGAAGCTTGATTTTGTAGCTTAAAAGTGTATGTTTTTACAGACTCTTTCTGTATTTTCCTTTTTCAAATTTTATTTCATCCTAACCCCTTTCACGTGGGAAATGTTTCAGGGAGGGATAAAATCACATTTGTCTTATTGGATGGTACCATAATTTCTTGGACTTTTGTGGTTATTCATTATTGTTGTCATTATTGTTATTATTGTTGTTACTGTTATCGTTGTTGTTGTTATTGTTGTTGTTCTTGTTATCATCATCACTATTATTAGTGGGATATCCCGGGGGCAAGAAAATCACACACACCCCATCCCACACCCCACCCCACTGAACGACAAACTCTTTTGAGAGGGCACGTCTCCATGCCCTACGTCAGCGGCGTCACTGAAGCTCTCAGCAGGAAGGTCCGAAAGTTGGGAGTCAGTGTCCACGCCAAGCCCACCAACACCATCAGAAGCCAGTTAGTCCACCCAAAGACAAAACAGACAAACTGGACAAATCAGGGGTGATATACAAGATAGACTGCCAGGACTGTGACCATAGTTACATTGGTGAAACTGAGCGCAACCTGCACAAGAGGCTAAAGGAACACAAACGTGAGTCCTCTCCAGTGGGTGAACAGCTGACCCACACCCAACATCACTTTGAAAAGGACAACGTGCAAGTGCTCGACAGAGAAGCAAGATGGTTCCAGAGGGGAGTAAAGGAGGCAGTCCACATCGCCGCCAGGAACCCCACCCTTAACCGCGACCGGGGCCGACACAACCTGCCATCGGTGTACTCCTCACTCATTCAGTCGCATTGTCGTGAGTTCGTTCACAGCGGTGCGCACTGAATCCAGTTCTCAACCCAGCAGTTGCACTGAAGAAGTCGGCCAGATTGCCGACGAAAGCTACGCACACAGTGAGTAGCCATCTTTAACTGAGTGACTTGTTTAGTCTGGTAGCCATTTAAACTATTATTATGATGATTATTATTATTATCATTATTGTTGTTTTTGTTTATGTCATTTATTATTATTACTATTATCATTATTATTGCTGTTGTTGTTGTTGTTGTTGTTGTTATCATTATGATTATTATTACTATTATTACTTTTCCTCTTTTTTGCCCTTTTTTTTTCGTCAAGTTAAAATTGTATACGGATTATGTGTAGGACTGACAAATGTGTTAATGTTGTATTGAAATCTCCAGCGCACTGTCCTCTTTCAACGCACACGCAAACTCTGATTATCTGGTCATTAAAATATGAAACAAGAGCAAAAAGAGAGTTACACTTGTCTGTCGTCAAACGCCGTTGACTGGATGTAGATGTAATACAGCTGTGTCTCTCTTCCATGCAGGGAATTCTTTACTCCACAGCAACATGGAGTCTGGGACTGGTACGGGAGCTCCAAGGCGGACTAGTCCGTGTACGCCACACCACATCTGCTAAGTTTCTAGATCACAACGCACGCGATTTCTGGCTGATGGATACAAGAATTAGGGAGGAAGATGAGAGAATTTAAGAAGAGGGTGTCACGGCTAGGACTGTGCAGATGCCGGACTCGCGCATTAGCTCAGCAGGCTGGTAAGGCCTTGCTCCAAGACTGTACTTCCATGGAAACTGGGGACATATGTCGAGGTGATGGCTGTCCACATATTTTTTGTCATGTGCTCTTCCTTACTCTGTGTAGTGAAGGCTTGGAGCAAGGCTGCCACAGCACACACACCAAAAAAAATCATAATATGGGGGCAGACAGACAGGCAGGCAGACAGGCAGACACGGACACAGACAGACAGGCAGACAGACAGACAGAGAACGCATGTCGCTGTTCATCGTCCAAATCGTTCACTGGTAGGATGACTCGTTTTTCATCGTCCCTGTCCTTTACCCTACGAACGAATTGTTTACCGATCCTATAATTCATCACAGGAACATAGTGAAACGAACGGTCAACAACACACAGCACTAGTCACCGTGAGGCGGTGGTCAGTGATGGAGGCTGCACGCTTAGTGGTGGTGGGTTCGATCCCACCAGAGACGTATGTGGCCCCCTTACGCTACCAGCTGACCGTAAGCTAACAGCAATGCACACTCCCTTGCAGATGTAGTCTACCCATTCTTTCCCATAGCAATGCACACTTCCTTCCAGATGTATCTACCATTCTTCCACAGCAATGCACACTCCTTGCAGATGTAGTCTACCCATTCTTTCCCACAGCAATGCACACTTCCCTTGCAGATGTAGTTTACCCATTCTTTCCCATAGCAATGCACACTGCCTGCAGATGTAGTCTACCCATTCTTTCCCACAGCAATGCACACTCCCTTGCAGATGTAGTTTACCCATTCTTTCCCACAGCAATGCACACTCCCTTGCAGATGTAGTTACCCATTTTTCCCACAGCGTTCACACTCCTTGCGATATAGTCTACCATCTTTCACAGCAATGCACACTCCCTTGCAGATATAGTCTACCCATTCTTTCCCACAGCAATGCACACTCCCTTGCAGATTAGTCTACCCATTCTTTCCCACAGCAATGCACACTCCTTGCAGATATAGTCTACCCATTCTTCCCACGCATGCACACTGCCTGCAGATATAGTCTACCCATTCTTTCCCACAGCAATGCACACTCCCTTGCAGATGTAGTTTACCCATTCTTCCACAGCAATGCACACTTCCCTGCAGATATAGTCTACCATTCTTTCCCACAGCAGTTCACACTCCCTTGCAGATGTAGTCTACCCATTCTTTCCCACAGCAGTCACACTCCCTTGCAGATGCAGTCTTCCATTTTTCACGCAGTCACAGGCGTGGCATGTGTCGTCCGTCACACCAGCTGCCGCTAGCGCGTATCTTCATCAACATTCCCACGCCCTGAAGATTCCGTTTCTCACTGTCATACGAGCTTTCTCTCTCGGGTTCTCTCTCATGGTGATCAGGCAGACTACGGACAGAGGCACTGAGGCGGTTCTCGTTGAACGCGCGTAAAGCAGAAGATGCTATGGTATGACCAGCCGCCGTGGCGAGGTTGTTAACGTCGCGGACTCCCGGCTGGGAGGTCGTGGGTTCGAATCCCATCAGAGTCATGTGGGTTTTTCTGCCCCGACCGGCTCCTACCCAGAGTTGAGTTTGCTGCGGACTCAGTTGGGAAGACTGGGACCACACCGTCGAGTTTCATCCACTTAATGGATGCGTTTCTGAGAGTGTTGCTCAAATTTTCTGACCAACACTGCAGGTGCCTGTATCTCTCGGGCCTGGTTGATGCCGGGATATATTATGAAAGGAAGCGTAGAGTACAGCCCTGTCATGTAGTCTCAGACCGAAATGGAAATCCGCAGCATCATCTTAATCATCCTCATTCTCATCGATCAGCATAAAAAAAAAAAAAATGTCTCAAATTATGTGGCCCTTCATGCCCTGCTCTCATGGTGACCTCAGTTTGGATGTCCTCTCCACGTCTGTGGCCTTGGTTTGGTTCCGTCGGGGTCACCGGTATCGGCGAGTCCATGGGGGCTGTCCCTGGACGGACGTGGTGGCGCCCTCCGGAGGGAGAGCTCACTCACGCCGGCTCCGCGACTAAGCAATTATTGTCGTCAGTAGGGGGCTTAGTAGGTGGTGTCCTGCGTATGTTAGATCAGAACAGGCGCCACTGAACACCACCGAAGTGACTCGGCAGCAGTGCAGTGTATTCTCCGGTGGGTTGCCTCTTGACGACTTGACATTGACTGCTCCCTGTGGATTGTCGGTGCCGGGGCTGCGGCGGGCCTTAGCGGGCTGTAGCTGTGGGCGGGGTGTCGGAATGAGCGGCGTGTGTGCACTGCCTCTGAGATGGCGCAGAGGTTGGAACAGCAAAAAAAAAAAAAAAAAAAAAAAAAAAATGCTGTTGTATGCATTCATTCTTCAGGTGGGAGAGGGTACATTACTGTGTTTTGTTATACAAATCATATTTTCTTTTAAGATACCCTTTTCTTGCAGTAGAATTCCATACTCGGTGCATTAATTACAAGACACTTAGTTGTAATTAATCAACAAAAGTGCCGAAAACAAAGGCAAAATGCTCCGTTTGGGACTGTTGTGAGGATACGGACTGCTGTAAGGATACGGACTGCTGTAAGGATGCTGTAAGGATACGGACTGCTGTAAGGATTTGGACTGCTGTAAAGGGACTGCTGTAAAGGGACTGCTGTAAGGACTGCTGTAAGGATACGGACTGCTGTAAGGATTTGGACTGCTGTAAGGATACGGACTGCTGTAAGGATTTGGACTGCTGTAAGGACTGCTGTAAGGGGACTGCTGTAAGGGACTGCTGTAAGGATACGGAATGCTGTAAGGATACGTACTGCTGTAAGGATACGGACTGCTGTAAGGACTGCTGTAAGGATTTGGACTGCTGTAAGGACTGCTCTAAGGGGACTGCTGTAAGGACACGGACTGCTGTAAGAATACGGACCGCTGTCAGGATACGGACTGCTGTAAAGATACGGACTACTGTAAGGATACGGAGAGCTGTAAAGATACGGACTGTTGTAAAGATACGGACTGCTGTAAAGATGCTGTAAGGATACGGACTACCGCAAGGACTGCTGTAAGGATACGGACTGCTGTAAGGACGGACTGCTGTAAGGATAAGGACTGCTGTAAGGATAAGGACTGCGGTAAGGATACGGACTGCTGCAAGGATATGGACTGCAGTAAGGATACGGACTGCTGTAAAGATACGGACTGCTGTAAGGATACGGACTGCTGTAAGGATGCTGTAAGGACACAGATTGCTGTAAGGATATGGACTGCTGTAAGGATACAGACTGCTGTAAGGGTACGGACTGCTGTAAGGACACGGACTGCTGTATGGACACGGTGCTTCTGTAAGGATAGGGACTGCTGTAAGGATAGGGACTGCTGTAAGGATACGGACTGCTGTAAGGATAGGGACTGCTGTAAGGATACGGACTGCTGTAAGGACACAGATTGCTGTAAGGACACAGATTGCTGTAAGGATACGGACTGCTGTAAGGATACGGACTGCTGTAAGACTGCTGTAAGGATACGGACTGCTGTAAGGATACGGACTGCTGTAAGGATACGGACTGCTGTTAGCGTAGAGGCCCCACAGTTGTAAATTAAGTGTCTGTTGGAGTTTCCGTTCTTGGTAGAAAAAAAAGATGTATAGGGTGCTATGAGCTGTAGTTTGGAACTGGAACAAGAGAGTCAGCCGTCATCTATATAACGAGTGTGTGTATGTGTGTGAGCATTGTTCAAATCTCTCGGCCAACACTGCAGGTGTCTGTATCACACGAGCGTGGTTGGCGCAAGGATGTAATAATAGGAAAAGAAGAGTTAACTTTAGTCCTACCATGAAGACCGGTAAGGTATTCATTCTATAACATCGTCATTATGATCTTTTTTGATCAATCTTGTTTGATCATACTGAAACATTGAAAAAAAAAAAGCACTAGCCACAAACAGTGTTAAAAACAAACGCAGCCACAGTCAGAAATACTTCCATATGAATGACAATCCACACTCAATATGTGCTTCCGCATATATATTTCATTAGGCGCATGAGAAATTTCCAGTACATGTGTACAACTGTATCATACCTTCCTTGATGACTTCGCCAAACTTAACATGTAAGTCATCCCATCATTCAAATGATCATACTTTTTTTTAAATGCAAGAAAAGATTATCTGTGTATCTTTTATTTTTCTTAATGACTGTAAATGCTTCATATCCACAATCCCGTCATTTCTTCTGCTAGTTATAGGACCTGTCCAGGCTAAACTGAGACATTTTATAGGGTGGGACAAATCATGCATCCATGAGTGATCCCATTCTTGCATAACTGCAATGCATCAACACATATAATGCTCATTGATAGATAATGACGAGGAGAGTCATTGTGATCATTATGATGATTAATATGATGATTATGTTTTGTTTTTGTTATTGTCTTACGCGTTTTGTGGTCCTCAGTTGTAATTTGTGATTTTGTTTTAGAAATAAAACATGATTCCTTAAAAAAAAAACAAATGAAAAATATAAAAAAAAAGGAAAAACAAAGAACAGCAATCCCAGTACCCTACAGTTTGGCAACATAAAAAAAGAAAAAGAAAACAAGATGCAAACCATATAAACATACTCCCAGGTTGGTAGCAAAAAATTTGTATGTAAGAGAAAAGAAGAAAAAATGTTGCTCTGCCATGCGGGGAATAGAACTCCAGTCTCCCGCAAGACAGGCGGGGATACTAACCGCTACACTACCGAGGAGCTGACATAGTTCGGTTACACATAAAATTATAAACCGTTATTGCAAGAAGGGAAACAATTTACAGTTAGTGGAAGAAAAAAACTCCACAGCGTGGTGGTTATTTCCCTTATCAGACTTGATTTTTTTTTAATCATTCATAGCCGTTAGTGACGGCTATTCTGGTAAAATAAAACATCGGGCATCATCCCTGACCCATAATGAACATACCTACAGATTTTCGGAACACATTTTGACCATAGACACACACACACACACACACACACACACACACACACACACACACACACACACACACACACAGTATTTCTTCGCTCCCATTGTAAAGTACTCCCTGTTCTATAAGAACTGGGAGTACAAAAAGGGAAACTGTAATGAATGAAAAGAAGCGTCTAGCTCTAGGGCAGATTCGGTGTTCATAGTAACCCATCCATGAAAAAGAATGTTTAAACGTGTGCATCTTTCTCTCATCTACGATGAATTCCACTACATTAGAATTTGTCCGTTATTCCCAGACTTAGTGTACATTACCTACACTTGTTTTCATGCACTAGCTCTGCAAAGTTGGTCACCAAGCTGGAGGCTCAGTCATTTCTGGTCATCCCATCAAATAAGCTATAACGAGCAGAGAACAGATACCCATGTCAATCAATTTCTGGTCATCCCATCAAATAAGCTATAACGAGCAAAGAACAAATAACCATGTCAATCAATTTCTGGTCATCCCATCAAATAAGCTATAACGAGCAAAGAACAGATACCCATGTCAATCAATTTCTGGTCATCCCATCAAATAAGCTATAACGAGCAAAGAACAGATACCATGTCAATCAATTTTGGTCATCCCATCAAATAAGCTATAACGAGCAAAGAACAATAATCACATTCTGGTCATCATCAACATAAGCTATAAGAGAATGCAAATTTTCATGTCAATACCACATGAACATGAACCATTCAGTAATTATGAAATATTGACAAATGGTTTCATGTCAAAGGTTGCCACATTGAACAATAGAACATTTATGAAGTAAAAAATAATATGGATTAACGTTTGGAGTACGTCAGTTAAATCTATGACATCCAACCATGACATAAAAACCTTGAAAACAGATTATGGATTCAGTAGTACGCATGTCAATTTGACACCAACTGCCATATAGACAACCTTTGAATAAAGATTATGTGATTTCAGTAGCTACGCATGTCATTTGACACCAACTGCCATATAGACAACCTTTGAATAAAGATTATGTGATTTCAGTAGCTACGCATGTCAGTTTGACACCAACTGCCATATAGACAACCTTTGAATAAAGATTATGTGATTTCAGTGGCTACGCATGTCAATTTGACACCAACTGCCATATAGACAACCTTTGAATAAAGATTATGTGATTTCAGTAGCTACGCATGTCAATTTGACACCAACTGCCATATAGACAACCTTTGAATAAAGATTATGTGATTTCAGTAGCTACGCATGTCAGTTTGACACCAACTGCCATATAGACAACCTTTGAATAAAGATTATGTGATTTCAGTAGCTACGCATGTCAGTTTGACACCAACTGCCATATAGACAACCTTTGAATAAAGATTATGTGATTTCAGTAGCTACGCATGTCAATTTGACACCAACTGCCATATAGACAACCTTTGAATAAAGATTATGTGATTTCAGTAGCTACGCATGTCAGTTTGACACCAACTGCCATATAGACAACCTTTGAATAAAGATTATGTGATTTCAGTAGCTACGCATGTCAGTTTGACACCAACTGCCATATAGACAACCTTTGAATAAAGATTATGTGATTTCAGTAGCTACGCATGTCAGTTTGACACCAACTGCCATATAGACAACCTTTGAATAAAGATTATGTGATTTCAGTAGCTACGCATGTCAGTTTGACACCAACTGCCATATAGACAACCTTTGAATAAAGATTATGTGATTTCAGTAGCTACGCATGTCAGTTTGACACCAACTGCCATATAGACAACCTTTGAATAAAGATTATGTGATTTCAGTAGCTACGCATGTCAGTTTGACACCAACTGCCATATAGACAACCTTTGAATAAAGATTATGTGATTTCAGTAGCTACGCATGTCAGTTTGACACCAACTGCCATATAAACAACCTTTGAATAAAGATTATGTGATTTCAGTAGATACGCATGTCAATTTGACACCAACTGCCATACAGACAACCTTTAAATAAAGATTATGTGCAGCCATGTCAATAGATGCTTCTGTTCGTTTAAAAAAATACGAATAAATCGGCCCATCAAATGAAACATTTTCACTACAGAGAGAACTTTTTAAGTTACGATGGCGGTCAACGCATGAAAATTACAATAGATGCAACCTCGTCAGTAAACACCTACAATGGCCATAGACTAAACTGCTACCGCAAACTATTCAGAAATAATATTCCCTACCAGTAGATAATCATTTCATTAATTGTTCCAATCAACAGCCCATCAGACCAATAACTTCTGAGGTTAGAAAAAATGTTTTCGGATGGCTGTCTGGCTAGCAAACTAACCGTCTCTCTGTCTGTCTGTCTGTCTATTTAACTCTGTGTGTGTGTGTGTGTGTGTGTGTGTGTGTGTGTGTGTGTGTGTGTGTGTGTGTGTGTGTGCTCCAGACTTACCAACCCAAAATTTCAAATTAAAATAATCGAACCAAATGAATTTTTTCTAGCTTTTATTTTAATCACAAAAATGTAGTCTGTTCCTAACAGTAACTGGCTCGGTATCACTACTGTGCAATGACAGTGTCCTTTCTTTCTATTGGTGCAAACGAAACTTCAAACACAGTCGAACAAACATACTGGACTCTAATGCTTGCGATCATAGAAGAAGCATTCTGTAGGCAGCCCCTTCAGACAAACATATAATGTGGGCACTACAGAACAGATGTCAACAGCATTTTCACTGCCTTTCAGAATTCCGTGAGATCAGTGTAGTCCTGAAGGTCGACGAGCTGCCAGTGCCTTTCACAGATCCGTGTTACGGTTGAGGGGCGGTACTGATGCAGTTGGAAACGTCTCCCGGATTCCCCGAGACACATTGCTCTGCAAACTTCTTCTTCGCATCTGCACTGCTTTCTCTGAAGTCACGTACGGCGGTATCACATCGTTGGCTGAAAAAACTAAATCGAAACAAATACAATAAACCAATCAGAATCAAGAACAGACCATCGTCGTCATCACCATCATCATCATCATCATCATCAGCAGCAGCAGCAGCAGCAGCAGCAGCAGCAGCAGCAACAGCAGCAACAACTACAATAATGACGGTGACGACGACGAAGACGAAGACGACGACAGCAATGTACGCATACGATATATATCCTGGCATCAACCAGGCCCGAGAGAAACAGACACCTGCAGTGTTGGTCAGGAAATTTGACCGACGCTCTCAGAGATGCATCCATTAAGTGGGTTAAAAATCGACTGTGTGGTCCCAGTCTTCTCAACTGAGCCCCTGGCAAATTCAACTCTGAGTAGGAGCCAGTCAGGGCAAAAAAATCCAACATGACTGATGGGAATCGAACCCATGGCCTCCCAGCCGGAAGTCCGCGACGCTAACCACTTTGCCACGGTGGCTAGTGTCTACACACTGTATTCTGTCCATGTCTCTGTTACAAGGGTAGCTGCACAGTGTACTCTCTCAATCACCTGGCATAAGATAAGCTTACAGGCTGCACTCTGTCCATTTTCAATCATAAGGTTAGCTACACATTGTACTATGTTCGTCATTTTTATAAGGTCAGCTACACATTGTACTCTGTTCGTCATTTGTTATAAGGTCAGCTACACATTGTACTCTGTTCGCCATTAGTTATAAGGTCAGCTACACATTCTACTCTGTTCGTCATTTGTTATAAGGTCAGCTACACATTGTACTCTGTTCGTCGTTTGTTATAAGGTCAGCTACACACTGTACTCTGTTCGTCATTTGTTGTAGGGTAAGCTACACATTGTACTCTATTCGTCATTTGTTATAAGGTTAGCTACACATTGTACCGTGTTGGTCATTTGTTATAAGGTCAGCTGCACATTGTACTCTGTTCGTCATTTGTTATAAGGTCAGCTACACATTGTACTCTGTTCGTCATTTGTTATAAGGTCAGCTACACATTGTACTCTGTCTCTGTTCGTCATTTGTTGTAAGGTCAGCTACACACTGTACTCTGTTCGTCATTTGTTATAAGGTCAGCTACACATTGTACTCTGTTCGTCATTTGTTATAAGGTCAGCTACACATTGTACTAGGTCAATGGCTTGTCATAAATCTGGCTCTACGCTGTCATCCATCCATCATATGTCACAGATATCTAAAGATTGTACGCTTTCCATTGCCTGCCATAAGATTAGTTATACACTGTACTTTGTCAAACATCTGTCACAATGTTAGCAATACTCTGTGCTCTGCTAACCATCTGTCACACTGCTAACCATCTGTCACACTGTTAGCAATACACTGTGCTGTGCTAACCATCTGTCACACTGTTAGCAATACACTGTGCTGTGCTAACCATCTGTCACACTGTTAGCTATACACTGTGCTGTGCTAACCATCTGTCACACTTTTAGCAATACACTGTGCACTGCTAACCATCTGTCACACTGCTAACCATCTGTCACACTGTTAGCAATACACTGTGCTGTGCTAACCATCTGTCACACTGTTAGCAATACGCTGTGCACTGCTAACCATCTGTCACACTGCTAACCATCTGTCACACTTTTAGCAATACACTGTGCTGTGCTAACCATCTGTCACAATGTTAGCTATACACTGTGCACAGTTAATCATCTGTCACACTGTTAGCAATACACTGTGCTGTGCTAACCATCTGTCACAATGTTAGCTATACACTGTGCTGTGCTAACCATCTGTCACAATGTTAGCTTTACACTGTGCTGTGCTAACCATCTGTCACACTGTTAGCTATACACTGTGTTGTGTTAACCACCTGTCACACTATTAGCTATACACGGTGCACTGCTAACCATCTGTCACAATGTTAGGTATACACTGTGCTGTGCTAACCATCTGTCACACTGTTAGCTATACACTGTGCAATGCTAACCATCTGTCACACTGTTAGAAATATACTGTTCACTGCTATACATCTGTCACACTGTTAGCAATACACTGTGCTGTGCTAACCATCTGTCACACTGTTAGCTATACACTGTGCAATGCTAACCATCTGTCACAGTGGTAGCTATACACTGTGCACTGCTAACCATCTGTCGCACTGTTAACAATACACTGTGCACTGCTAATCATCTGTCACACTGTTAGCAATACACTGTGCACTGCTAACAGTCTGTCACACTGTTAGCAATACACTGTGCACTGCTAACCATCTGTGACACTGTTAGCAATACACTGTGCACTGCTAACCATCTGTCACACTGTTAGCAATACACTTTGCACTGCTAACCATCTGTCACACTGTTAGCTATACACTGTTCTGTGCTAGCCATCTGTCATACTGTTAGCTATACACTGTGCTGTGCTAACCATCTGTCACACTGTTAGCTATTCACTGTGCTGTGCTAACCATCTGTCACACTGTTAACCATCTGTCACACTGTTAGCAATACACTGTGCACTGGTAACCATCTGTCACACTGTTAGAAATACACTGTGCTGTGCTAACCATCTGTCACAATGTTAGCTATACACTGTGCACAATTAATCATCTGTCACACTGTTAGCAATACACTGTGCACTGCCAACCATCTGTCACACTGTTAGCTATACTCTGTGCTGTGCTAACCATCTGCAACACTGTTAACTATACACTGTGCACTGCTAACCATCTGTCACACTGTTAGCAATACACTGTGCTGTACTAACCATCTGTCACACTGTTAGCTATACACTGTGCACTGCTAACCATCTGTCACACTGTTAGCAATACACTGTGCACTTCCAACCATCTGTGACACTGCTAGCAATACACTATGCAATGCTAACCATCTGACACAATGTTTGCAATACACTGCGCTGTGCTAACCATCTGTCACACTGTTAGCAATACGCTGTGCTGTGCTAACCATCTGTCACACTGTTAGCAATACTCTGTGCTGTGCTAACCATCTGTCACACTGTTAGCTATACACTGCGCACTGCTAACCATCTGTCACACTGTTAGCTATACACTGTGCACTGCTAACCATTTGTCACACTGCTAACCACCTGTCACACTGTTAGCAATACACTGTGCACTGCTAACCATCTGTCACACTGTTAGCAATACACTGTGCTGTGCTAACCATCTGTCACACTGTTAGCAATACGCTGTGCTGTGCTAGCCATCTGTCACAATGTTAGCAATACACTCTGCACTGCTAACCATCTGTCACACTGTTAGTTATACACTGTGCACTGCTAACCATCTGTCACACTGTTAGCAATACTCTGTGCTGTGCTAACCATCTGTCACGCTTTTAGCTATACACTGTGCACTGCTAACCATCTGTCACACTGTTACCTGTACAATGTGCTGTGCTAACCATCTGTCACACTGTTAGCAATACTCTGTGCTGTGCTAACCATCTGTCACGCTTTTAGCTATACACTGTGCACTGCTAACCATCTGTCACACTGTTAGCAATACTCTGTGCTGTGCTAACCATCTGTCACGCTTTTAGCTATACACTGTGCACTGCTAACCATCTGTCACACTGTTAGCAATACTCTGTGCTGTGCTAACCATCTGTCACGCTTTTAGCTATACACTGTGCACTGCTAACCATCTGTCACACTGTTACCTGTACAATGTGCTGTGCTAACCATCTGTCACACTGTTAGCAATACTCTGTGCTGTGCTAACCATCTGTCACGCTTTTAGCTATACACTGTGCACTGCTAACCATCTGTCACACTGTTACCTGTACAATGTGCTGTGCTAACCATCTGTCACACTACAAAAAAGCAGAAGAGCACACAAAACAAAGTGTGAAGTAACGCAGTTTTAATGCCGAAAATTGCCGAAAATTTCTTGTCCTGTTTTGTGTCGTGCATTAAAACTGCGTTACTTCACACTTTGTTTTGTGTGCTCTTCTGCTTTTTTGTCGTGTTCCAGTAACGCTGCAGTTTGTTTCTTTTGCCATCTGTCACACTGTTAGCAATACACTGTGCTGTGCTAACTATCTGTCACGCTGCTAGCTATACACTGTGCACTGCTAACCATCTGTCACACTGTTAGCAATACTCTGTGCTGTGCTAACCATCTGTCACACTGTTAGCTATACACTGTGCTCTGCTAACCATCTGCCACACTGTTAGCTATACACTGTGCACTGCTAACCATCTGTCACACTGTTAGCAATACTCTGTGCTGTGCTAACCATCTGTCACACTGTTAGCTATACACTGTGCTGTGCTAACCATCTGTCACACTGTTAGCAATACACTGTGCTGTGCTAACTATCTGTCACACTGTTAGCTATACACTGTGCACGGCTAACCATCTGTCACACTGTTAGCTATATACTGTGCACTGCTAACCATCTGTCACGCTGTTAGCTATACACTGTGCACTGCTAACCATCTGTCACTCAGCTAACCATCTGTCACACTGTTAGCTATACACTGTGCACTGCTAACCATCTGTCACTCAGCTAACCATCTGTCACACTGTTAGCTATACACTGTGCACTGCTAACCATCTGTCACACTTTTAGCTATACACTGTGCACCGCTAACCATCTGTCACACTGTTAGCAATACGCTGTGCTGTGCTAACCATCTGTCACACTGTTAGCAATACACTGTATTGTGTTCTTCAGTTGTCACAATGTTAACCATGCACTGTACTATGTTCATCATCTGTCGCAATGTTGGTTATACACTGTACTATGTCCCTCACCTGTCACAATGTTAGTTATACATTGCACTATGTCCATCATTTGTCACAATGCCAGTTATACACTGTACTATGCTAATCCCCTGTCAAAATATTAGTTATACGCTGTGCTATGTGCATCCCCTGCCACAGTTTTAGTTACACACTGTACAATGTCAATCCTCTGTCACAATATTAGTTATACACTGTATCATGTCCATCCCCTGTCACAATGTTAGTTATACACTGTACTATATCTTTCACTTGTCACAATGTTAATTATACACTGTACTGTGTCCATCACCTGTCACAATGTTAATTATACACTGTACTATGTCCTTCACCTGTCACAATGTTAATGATACACTGTACTATGTCCATCATCAGTCACAATGTTAGTTATATCCTGTACTATGTCCATCACCAGTCACTTTGTTAGTTATACACTGTACTATGTCCATCACCAGTCACAAAGTTAGTTATACACTGTACTATGTCCATCATCTGTTACAATGTTAACTATACACTGTACTATGTCCATCATATGTCACAATGTTAGTTATACACTGTACTATGTCCATCATCAGTCACAATGTTAACTATACATTGTACTATGTCCATCATATGTCACAATGTTAGTTATACACTGTACTATGTCCATCATCTCTTACAATGTTAGTTATACACTGTACTATGTCCATCATCTGTCACAATGTTAGTTGTACACTGTACTATATCTTTCACTTGTCACAATGTTAATTATACACTGTACTATGTCCATCATCTGTTACAATGTTAGTTATACACTGTACTATGTTTATCATCAGTCATAATGTTAGTTATACACTGTACTATGTCCACCATCAGTCACAATGTTAGTTATATACTGTACTATGTCCATCATCAGTCACATTGTTAGTTATACACTGTACTATGTCCATCATATGTCACAATGTTAGTTATACACTGTACTATGTCCATCATCAGTCACAATGTTAACTATACACTGTACTATGTCCATCGCCTCTCACAATATTAATTACACGCTGTACTATATCCATCATATGTCACAATGTTAATTATACACTGTACTATGTCCAGCATCTGTCACAATGTTAACTATACACTGTACTGTGTCCATCAAACGCCACAATGTCAAGTACACACTGTACTCTTTCGACCACCAGCTACAATTTCAGCTCTACATCATTCTCTAGTTATCACATATCAAAAACTTCGATATACATTTGTCCTGTCTCTCATTTGTCGTAAGGTGAGCTACACACTGTACTCTCTCTATTACCTGTCATATGATAAGCTATACTCACAATTCATCGAGTTGCTCCACGTCCTGAGCAAGGAGGCCGTAGAAGATTTTTTGCTGGCCCGTTGCCAGTCCCTTGAAGGGTCGCATGAATGCTTTATCATGTCGGCCAGAGCACAATGTGTGGGGGAATTGTGCATTGCTGCCCTTGGGTAGCATCGTTTCTTTCACCTGGAAATAGGCACAGACATCATTGTTTGAAATGTATACTGTTCAAAAAAGGTTAAGGACCAACATTTCACTGACTTATAAAAAAGAAAATTGGGAAGTGATCAATCTCCAAGTGCAACATGAATTTATTGAATATGTGAAAAGTGTGTAAAGATAATGACAAGTCCGAGGAATCAACAAACTGGAATCGAGCGCAGTACAAACACCCCCACCCCCAAATTTGAAAGTCACAGGAGAAGTGTTTGTTCAATGTCATGGTTAATAACGTGTGTGTCCCCCGTTATTGGCAAGGCATTCAAGGCAGCGTTGTCGCATGGAGTTCACCAGTGTGCGCAGAAAGGCCTGGGGGACAGCAGCCCACTCCTGCTGGAGTGACTCAAACAGCTGACCCAGGTTAGCAGGAGGAGGACGACGCTGCTGCAGTCTCTGGCCCAGCTCATCCCAAAGATGTTCGATGGGGTTCAGGTCTGGGCTGTTTGCGGGCCACTGCATTCTGTTGACACCAGCAGCTTGGAGAAACCTGTTTACTGCTCTGGTGCGATTGGGCCGTGCATTGTCGTCTTGAAAGACTGCCTGAGGTCCAAGCTGTTGAAGGGCTGGCAGCACCAGGGGTTGCAAAATCTCTGGTAGAGAACACCATTCAAGTTCCCTGCCACATTGTAGAGAACCGTTCTGTAGCGTGTGCTTATGCTGCCCCAAATCATAACGGATCCCCCACTATAGCGGTTCCTTTCCAGGACAGCTTCTTCTGCAAAACGCTCCCCACGGCATCTCCAGACCCTGTTCCGTCTATCGGTGGGATCCAGGCAGAACCGCGACTCGTCTGTAAACATCACGTTAGCCCACTGTTCATGTGTCCATCTCACGTGCTGTGTGCACCATACTCGGCGTGCTGCTCTGTGGGCATCAGTCAAACGAGGTCTTATGGCTGGTCGTCGAGCACGGAGGTTAGCGGCATGTAGGCGGTTTCGTATGGTCTGATCACTGACAACAGTGTTGGTGGCATCTCTAAGGCGACGTCTGATGTTGTTTGCACTTGCTGTTCTTTCTTGTGTGGCCTGCCTTTCAATGTATCGGTCCTCTCGTGGTGTTGTTATTCTGGGTCGACCAGAGCGTGGTCGTTCTTGCACTCTTCCTGTGTCTTGAAAGCGTTGTCTGAGTCTGATAACAACAGAGTGTGATACTCCAAGTCTCCGTGCCACTTTTTGGACTGCAACTCCTTCTTGGAGCCATCCTATTGCTCTTCCTCGATCCAGCTCGTTCAGTCTTCGACGTGGAGGCATGCTGTTGCATTGCATTTTTCGCCAGTACAGTGGCTTTTAAAGACATTTGGTTGAGCATACTTTATGACCTACAGCCTGATTTAGCTCGTGCTTCACATGATTTTGATTCAGCACATGCTTCTCGGATCCCAAACACATCAGAAATTCACCCCAATTTGTTCCAAAAATGAGAAGTCGCGACACGTGTTTTTCATGGCGCGTGAGAAATGTGTGCCACAAAATTGCAGTTGCCGCATTGACTATCAATTTGTGCGTGTGGTTCAATTTGTTTGGACCACAAAGGCGGTACAATTGAATTTTTGTGAATTTTTGAAAGTTTTTGTGCATTCGCAATGTTGGTCCTTAACTTTTTTTTAACAGTATAGTTTAACTGACAGAGGGAGCAAGATTAGATGGGGAAACCAAACTCGCCGTCTTCTTATCCTGAAGTATAAACACAAGTTCATATCTAAACGGAATGTAGAGTAAATCCGCCAATTAAGAGGGACCAATAAATTACAAGACAAACCATGACGCGTTTCGACCTCTCGGGTCTTCTTGAGTCAAGATAAACATTCAGGACGATAGAAAAGAAGAATGTGCAATCCCTTATCTCATCAAATTTGGCGCCAGATGGGTTCGTGTTTTGTCTTGTAATTTGTTGTCCCTCTTATCTGGCTAAGTTACTTGAAATTCCCTTTCAAATGTGTTTCAAATTCTGCAGTAACCTCGCTTTGAAACTATCGGTTGAAAAATTAAAATGGTGTGATAGCAGTAGTGTACATAACGAAGCATGGATAATGTAAATGAAAATGGTGTGATAGCAGTAGTGTACATGACGAGGCATGGATAATGTAAATGAAAATGGTGTGATAGCAGTAGTGTACATGACGAGGCATGGATAATGTAAATGAAAATGGTGTGATAACAGTAGTGTACATGACGAGGCATGGATAATGTAAATGAAAATGGTGTGATAGCAGTAGTGTACATGACGAGGCATGGATAATGTAAACAACGTGCAACAGTAGCGTAAAGTACGTGTTATAGGTAGTATAAATGACGTCAGTTATCAGAGTATATACAGTGATATCCGTAGTATAAACGACGTGCAGCCAGTTATGTAAATGGTGTCGAGAGAGTGGTGTCAATGACTCAAGACGAATGGTGTAGATGACGTGCTTCCAGGTGATATGAATGACGTATGCTAGCAGTTTAAAAGACAAACTTTGAAACACGTAAACGATGTAGTACCAGCATTGTAAATGACGTTACGTCAGTAACGTTAGAGATGTGTTCAAGTCGTGCATGTGACGTGTACCAGAAGTCTCAATAACGTGACACCTGTTTTGTATAGAGCGTGGTAACAGCAGAGTCAAATCATTTAGTGCTTGTTCGGCCTACCAGTCGCGCAATGACGTGCACATAGGTGTTTGTGACGTTACACTAGCCGCGCATATGACGCAATTCCAGCGGTATTGGTGATCTGATATCACAAATGCAAAATGACGTGATTTATTTAGGGTACATGACGTGATACATGACCAGTGTGTGTGTGTGTGTGTTTTGTGTGTGTGTGTGTGTGTGTGTGTGTGTGTGTGTGTGTGTGTGTGTGTGCGTGCGTGAGTGTGAGAGAGTGTAGCCTGTGACGTCACCATTTTTCTCTCTCAGACTTGAGAATTGAACAGAAACGTCTTTCGTGTGATTGAGGGAAAACCAACGCATTTTGTCACTGTATTCTTAGACCAGGACTGTGCCTCTCAAAGACTGAACTTCGAGCGAGAGCCTCCCTGCCAGCCCCCCTCCCCTCCTCCGACCCCTCCCCCCCATCACGCCGCGCCCCTCGCCCCCCTCCCTTACCCCCCCCACCTCCCCCGACGATAAAGAAGTTCACTTTAGTCGGCTGCAAACTGAACGTGTGTCCAAGGAGTTATGCAGCGACGATAAAGAAATCGAGCCGAAGGAGTTCGGTAGTCCCCCCCCCCCCCCCTCGTAACTCTTCTAGATAGGGGAGGGGGTTTCCAGTTAAACTGAATAACTTCAAGGTTTTGTTGTTGTTGTTGTTGTTGCTGTTATTTTTTTTTAATTTTTTTCTTTTTTGCTTTTTCCTTTGGGACGCTTAAAAGAAAGTCTTTGAGTGATTTTTGGTTGTGCTCTCATTTGAGAAGTTGCAGTTGAGACCTTCGCTAAGCACTGGGCGTCATTGTGATCTTCCCTTTAGTTGTCATGAAGCTTTTCGGAAGGATCTCCCGTCTGTGCCCCGCCCCCACCCCCCACCCCCACCCGCCCCACACCCTCTCCCTGTCCTTGCCCCCCCCCCTTTTTTTTGTATATTTGTCCTTGTTCACCTGTCTTATCCTCCTACAGAGATACTCACCCAGACAGACGATCTGTGTCAATGAGGGACAAGAAGAAGAAGAAGAAGAAGAAGGAGGAGGAGGAGGAGGAGCAGAGGAGGAGGAGGAGGAGCAGCAGAGGAGGAAGAGGAGGAGGAGGAGGACAAGGAGAAGAAGAAAAAGAAGAAGGAAGAGGAGGAGGAGATGAAAAAGAAGAATAACAACAAGATCAAGAACAATTAGTTCTTTTGTTGATATTGTTAGTTTAGGTATTGATTTGATCCCATTACAAGACATGTCTAAATTTTCGATTTTACAATGGAACTGTAGATCATTAAACACCAATTTGGTGTATTTAGAACGTCACTTGCAAAATCACTCATATTGCGTATTGGCACTTCAGTCACTAAATGTGCAAAGCAATAAGTTGCCAAAGATACAAAACTATTTTTTTATCCTCCATTAATTCAGGATTGCAAAACATCAACGAAAGTACAAATTGCGTTATACCTAAGATGTGACATGAATTACTCCAAACTATCCTCCACTTACATATCAAATGAAATAGAGGCTGTATACAAGACAGGAGCTATGATCAAAGTCAATAACAAGCTAAATGCCAACGTTATGTCTGTCTATCTTCCAAATGGTCCAGTAAACGACAACACGGATTGGATCAAACAATTGGATACAACAAATCAAAAATGGATCATTTTGGGGATTTTAACGCACATGCCCCGTTCTGGGAGAATGGTTGCACAAAAGTTACAAGTAACCGTCTGATTGAAAACATATCTGATGCAAACCTATACTTATAAAGCGATGGTTCTGTCACTAGAATACCAGATGTACCCAATCACAGAGCAACTTCGGTCGATTTATCACTTATTTCACCAGAATTAGCAATTAATTGTACATGGTCAGTGTACGAGGATAGCTTAGGAAGTGATCACATTCCAATTGAAATAATTTTGGAAGAAAAAGTTGGTAGATATACTGAGAATGAGTGTAGAGACAAAATACCAAAGTTTCAATATAAATTTGCTAACTGGTTGTCTTTCCAAAATATCTTAATGACACATGACATCGGATCCTTTGAAAATGATTGTATTTGACACTTTTTATTCTAACCTAACAGAAGCAATTTTAAATGCTGCTACTGAGTCTATTCCAGTTTTGAAAGGATCATCAAACCCAAAACATAGTGGAAACATATGGTGGACAAAAGAATGTGAAGAGGCTGTGACACATAAAAAAGAATCTTTTAAATTGTGGTTAAAAGCTGTTATAGCAAAACAAAAGGAAATGGCCAAGAAGAAAGATCAGGTCAGTTATTCTTCTAATGACATAGATAACAATATAGAAGAACTTTTTCAAGATATGAAAAGAGCTAAAATTCACAGCAATGAAGTTGTGGCCCGAGCCAAGAAAAACTGCTGGACTAACTTTTGCAATACTGAAGTACATGAATCAAAAGATCAACATAAAATCTGGGCAAAGGTGAAAGAAATGAAAAACAGATTCACGCTACCAATCTTTCCCATAAAGATAGAGAATAAGCAATTTCTAACGTCTAAAGAAAAAGCTGAACTGTTTCTTGACACATTTACTAGCAACAGCTTATCCACAAATCTGGATGCTGATAGTGTTCATTACAGAAATAAAGAGGAAAGTGGAGAGTCCTATGTTGACCTAAATCATGACAATACACACTATCTTAATGCACCAGTTCAGTTTGATGAATTTATTGAAGCACTGGAGTCATTTTCTTCAAATAACTCTTCTGTTGGTTTGGATGGCATTTCTTATCAGCTTCTGATTCATGTACCATTTAATTGGAAAGAATTGTTATTTTCGTTTTACCAAAAATGTTGGTTAAATGAAGCTCTTCCTAAAATCTGGAAGCAGTCAATTGCAATTCCTATTCCAAAACAAGGCAAACCGAGATCAGATATAAGTAGTTATCAACCAATAGCTTTAACTTCCCATGCCAGTAAATTATTAGAAAAAAAATATACAGAAAAGATTATTTTATCACTGTGAAAAACAAAATATCATTCCTACATGTCAAGCTGGGTTTAGAAAAGGACGTTGCACAACAGACAACTTTTAAACTTACAACTCAAATAAGGAAACAATTCTCCAAAAGAAAAAGTACACTTGCCACATTCTTCGATGTACGAAAAGCTTATGATAGTGTTTGGCATGAACGACTTTTATATAAATTGAAAAAAATTGGAATAACAGGTATAACTTATCATTACATTAGTAATTTATTATCAGATAGTTCAATACAAGTCAGGCTGGGAAATGTCTACTCTTCAACGAAAAGAATTGATATTGGCATTCCACAAGGATCTGTACTAGCTCCGTTATTGTTTAATATATTAATTCACGATCTACCAAACTGTCTATCAAAAACAAAAAAATGTTGTGCAATACGCAGACGATATAGCTATTTGGATCAACACATCTTTGAGAAAACATACTAACAAAAGAACTGTTCATTACGTTCAGAACATATACCAAAGAGAACTCAATAATCTAAATCAATATATGAAAGAAAATGGATTGAAGTTGTCTTATGAAAAAACTTATCTTATGCTTTTTAATAATGGTGAAAATCCTAAAACTCTTCCTCAGTTAGTATTGGATGGAAACCCTCTTGTTTATAAGCATTCTGTTAAGTTTTTAGGTGTACATTTAACATCAAAATTAAATTGGAAAGTTCATATTGAATATTTGATTTATAAAGCAAGAAAAAGATTTAATTTTTTTTAAATCATAAATAAACAGACATGGAACCAGAATACCAAAACATTACCACACCTTGCAATTTCTTTAGTTCGATCAGTACTCTCGTATGGGCAAGAGGTGTATTTCAGTGCTTCAAATACTCTTTTAAATAAGTTACAAAGCATAGACAGTAGGACTATCAAGCTAGCTCTTGGTGTCCCTATGTACTCTAACACTCATAGAACACATAAAGAGAGCAACATGTTGACATTAACAGAACATCGAAAATTAGCAGTTTCAAAATATATAATCAGAAGTCTATCTGTCGTTAATAATACACAGGAAGAAATATTCTTAAATGCAGAAACAGAATTCCCAAAGAGAGCAAAAAACATAACACTTCTTCAGCCTATCAAGAATTTTACTGAAGACGTTATGAGTAAAAGCAAAATAGATATTCAGAATATTTCAGTCATGCCCATTATACCAATGATGCCACCCTGGGAACAAAGAAAGGCAAAGTTTGATATAGAATACAGCAGTTACAACAAAAATGGAGAAGAGAATTTATTAGTTACTGACGTTCGCCTTCATTTAGATTCAAAATATTCAAATCATCTAAAAATTTTCACTGATGGCTCCGTATTAGAAACGTCAGACAGTGGTGCAAGTTTTGTTATTCCTTCGCTCAGAACAGAAAAGTCATATTATTTAGGCAAAGGTGTTTCAATATTTACGTCTGAATTATACGCAATAATGCAAGCTTTAGAATTCATTTGTGATCTACCTTATTCCACTTACAACATCTTACTATGTGTTGATTCAAAATCAGTTTTACAAACGCTCAAGCAAAACAGCTGCGATGGTCGTAACGATATTGTCTTTGAAATTAAGTATTTAATTCATCGTATTGCTATAAAAGGTATCAGTATTGACTTTTGATGGGTGCCGTCTCATTCTGGGCTCTTTTGGAATGAGGTTGCTGGTAGAGCTGCTAAACGAGGAGCTTTCAATAACTCTGACGTGGTTTCAAATGAGAAATTGGCATTATCAACAGATGAAATGTACTCCTTGTTGGAAAAATCCACTTGTACTATTCCATCTGCTTCTAGATCTAAAGTCTTGACATATAGTAGACCTATAACTAGTTTACTGTACAAAATACAACTAAACTCGTGGAAGGCTAAGTACGCAAAAGTTAATTGTATTTGCAATCTTAAAGTATCAATTCATCACTTACTATTAGAATGCCCAATTTTGCTTGCTAGATACCGAATGAATAATATGGAGTTTTTTTCTGAAGTATGACAACATAAGGGACATTTTGAATGATGAAGAAACTGACATTATTTTACTTGCAGAAGTTATTCTATCCACACCTATTGGAAGATTACTTTGAAGTTTTATTTCACTTGTTCATATTATTGAAGGGGGAGGGGTAACTTTTGCATGGTGTCTAAAATCACTATCCTTGTGAACAGACATTAAACTAAATATTCATTCATTCATTCAAGAAAAAGAACAAGAAGAAGAATAACAAGGAATTTTAAGTCACAATGACAGTGACATTCTCTCTCTCTCTCTCTCTCTCTCTCTCTCTCTCTCTCTCTCTCTCTCTCTCTCTCTCTGTTCCGCAGTCTCCTCTCTCTCTCTCTGTTTGTCTGTCTGTCTGTCTGTCTGTCTGTCTGTCTGTCTGTCTCTCTCTCTCTTCTCTCTCTCTCTCTCTCTTCCGCAGTTCTCCTCTCTCTCTCTCTCTCTGCATCTCTCCTCCTCTCTCTCAGTCTCTCTCTCCTTCTCTCTCTCCTCTCTCTCTCTCTCTCTCTCCCTCTCCCCTCTCTCTCTCTCTCTCTGCTTCGTCAGTTGCCCCCCGATCAGCTCTCTCTCTCTCTGCATAGTATGGCATGCCCGATCATTGTCCTAAACGGAAGAGAGCGTTCATCAAAATACGGTGAATCAGAGAGAACTGAACAAGCGCCTGAATTCACATTTGCCCCCCCCCCCCCCCCCCGCCCCCACCCCCCACCCCCATCCCCCCCACCCCCCCAAAAAAAAAACAAACAAAAAAAACCCCGAAAAACAAAACAAAACAAAACAAAACCCTGCTTTGTGTGTGCTAAAAACCAGTGGCAAAGAGTCCACAGCCTACCGTGATGTTGAGGACTGGTGATAGTACCATAAAAGTGTACGACCCCGTCATGGCTTGATGCGTAGCCCGATATGTCAGCACCTGGGTACACTCAGAGGCGATCGTCCTCCTGATGGAGAAGAAGACCAATCCGTTGTCGTAGCCAAAGCAGAAATAGTCCTGGTAAGCATTCTCGTCCGCGATCTCCCACAGGTCTTCTGGAGTCTGGCATAGGTTGACATGTAAAGGTGATAGATGTCACATTTGACCCCCCCCCCCCCCCCCCCCCCCCCATCATACGATCAGTGTAGACGACTTACCTGATTATCGCCACGCACGCGCGCGCGCGCCACACACACACACACACGAAGTGACAGCAACGTTTGAATTCGCCCATCAATTAGCCACACACACACACACACACACACACACACACACACACACACACACACACACACACACACACACACACACACACACACACACACGAAGTGACAGCAACGTTTGAATTCGCCCATCAATTAGCCAAAAAGACAGAAATACTAATCTTCACAGCACGCACACACGCATGCACGCACGCACGCACGCACGCACGCACGCACGCACGCACGCACGCACACACACACACACACACACACACACACACACACACACGAGGTGGGAGAACTTCGTTTGAATTCGCCCATAATAAATCAGCCCAAAGACAGAATACTAGCCATGACATGAATTTCTTCCCTGAGAAATGAGAGAAGACAGGACGATGACCATATAATACCCTGGACGATGACCATATAATACCCTGGACGATGACCATATAATACCCTGCCTCTGAAAATCAGAGAGACTGAACGATGACCATATAATGCCATGTCTCTGAAAATCAGAGAAGTCTAGACGATGACCCTGCCTCTGAAAATCAGAGGAGACGATGACCATATAATACCCTACCTCTGAAAATCAGAGAAGACAGAACGGTGGCCATATAATACCCTGCCTCTGGACGATGACCATATAATACCCTGTCTCTGAAAATCAGAGAAGGCAGGACGATGACCATATAATACCCTGCCTCTGGACGATGACCATATAATACCCTGTCTCTGAAAATCAGAGAAGACAGGACAATGACCATATAATACCCTGCCTCTAAAAATCAGAGAAGACTGGACAATGACCATATAATACCCTGTCTCTGGACGATGACCATATAATACACTGGACAATGACCATATAATACCCTGCCTCTGAAAATCAGAGAAGACAGGACGATGACCATATAATACCCTGCCTCTGAAAGACTGGGCCACTGGGACAACTGGGTCCCAATGGACTCCAAGGAAACCTTCTGAAGGGTATATTATAAAGACATTAAAAACAGAAGGTATGACCACACCTGCTCACCCTGAGACTTCTATAGCTGGAAATCTTTTTTTTTTTAAGTGTTTGTCATAACTCCGCCTGACAACATGGGCAAACGAATCACAACACAAAACACGACGCGTTTCGACCTCTTGGATCTTCATCAGGCAAGATAACACTTTAACGAAAATGAAGAACAAGCTATTACTTATCTTGTCCAATTCGGCACAAGATGGGTGTTGCTAGCCATGGTTTTCGCTGTCCTAAGTGTTGTTTATCTCGCCTGAAAGAAGACCTAAGAGGTCGAAACGCGTCGTGTTTTGTCTTTGCGATTCGTTTGTCCATGTCTGGCGGAGTTACTACATACACTTTTTAGGATTTGTTTAGATTTCCGCCTGCAGTCGCTTCACTTTGCAGCTACTAAATGTGTTTTTCAACAGAAATGAGTGTATATTCGACACAAAGTGTGCACGGAATTCCACGTTTCTATACAAGCGGGGAAGCAGAGGGAGAGGGAGGAGGGGGGGGGGGGCGGGGGTGTATTTGTTTCGTTTTCAGTTTCACTGCAGAGGCTTCTTCCTGGTAGAAAGCACCTGATTTGGCATAAACTGCGGTACAATGGGTTTTTTCTGACACAAATTACTTTCAAACCTGATTCATCGGCATGCTTTGGCACAGGCGCATGCTCCCTCGACGGTTGTTGGGGATTTTGTTTGTTTGTTGTTTGTTTTGTCGTTTGTTTTTTGTTTGTTTGTTTGTTTTTTCTTTTTCTTTGTGTGTGTGTGTGTGTGTGTGTGTGTGTGTGTGTGTGTGTGTGTGTGTGTGTGTGTGTGTGTGTGTTGTTTTGTTTTGTTTTTCTTTTACGTTTCAGGTCATGTTGTCGAAGCAACAGAAACCGCCTCACAACATTTGCGCGCGGATGTTAACAAAAGTTGTCGCTCTTCAGTGAAAGCCTCCTCCGGACATGTTAAAGGACGAGAGCTGTGCGACTGGGAGGGACAGAGAAATCAGACTTTTTTTTTAAAGAGTTCTGGTTATTGTCGAACACAGAAGTGTTCGAGTCTTCACTGAGTTTGAGGGCGGTCGATGAACAGCTGCCATTAGTAGAATAGTCGCTGCTGCTGTACGATTGAGTTCCTGTGGGACTTACTGAACCTGAAGGTCAGTGGATTGTTTTGTTTTTCCTGTATTCTTCAACGTGTGTAAATTAAAGGATCCTCTTCACTTCAAGACAGCCTGGTGTATGTTGTCGTCTGCAAGTTGAACACCTACCACGGGATCCACAACGAACTGTTTGTGTATGTTGTCGTCTGCAAGTTGAACACCTACCATGGGATCCACAACGAACTGTTTGTGTATGTTGTCGTCTGCAAGTTGAACACCTACCACGGGATCCACAACGAACTTTTTGTGTATGTTGTCGTCTGCAAGTTGAACACCTACCACGGGATCTACAACGAACTGTTTGCAAGCTACTGCACTTGCCTTGTACTGAGGAAGTCAGCGGTCTGGCGTGTCACAGACAACCAGCCAACTGTCTGGCGTGTCACAGACAACCAGCCAACTGTCTGGCGTGTCACAGACAACCAGCCAACTGTCTGACGTGTCACAGACAACTAGCCAACTGTCTGGCGTGTCACAGACAACCAGCCAACTGTCAACCCAATACTGGAAAGTACGGGCGTCAAAAATCCTTTCAGACATTATTAGCGTACTGACCAGCCGCTGTGGCAAAGTTGCGTCGCGGACTCGCGGCTGGTAGGTCGTGGGTTCAATTCCCATCAGAGTCATGTGAAATTTTTCTGCCCCGACCAGCTCCTACCTACGGTTGAGTTTGCTACGCGCTCTATTGGGAAGATTCTGACAACACAGTCGAGTTTCATCCACTTCATGGATGAGTCTCCGAGAGTGTTGCTCATATTACCTGACCAACATTGCAGGTGCCTGTATCTCTCGGACCTGGTTGACGCCTGGATGTGTTATGAAAGTAAACGTAGAGTACAGCCCTGTCATGCAGTCTCAGCCCGGAATGGAAATTCGTAGCATAATCTTCATCATCCTCAACCTCATCGATCAGCACAAAAAAAATCTCAGATTCTGTGGCCCTTCATGGCCTGCTGTCATGGGGACCTCAGTTTCGATGTCCTCTTCACATCTATGGCCTTGGTTTGATTCCGTCACGGTCAGCGATGTCGGCCAGCTGTCGTTGGACGGACGTGGTGGCGCCCTCCGGAGGGAGAGCTCACTCATGTCGGCTCCGCGACTAAGCAATTGTTGTCGTCAGTAGCAGGCTTAGTAGGTGGTGTCCTGCTTATGTTGGATTAGACCAGGTGCCACTGAACACCACCGGAGTGACTCGACAGCAGTGCAGTGTCTCCTCCGATGGGTTGCCTCTCGACGACTTGACACTGACTGCTCCCTGTGGATTGCTGGTGCCGGGCTGTGGTTGTGGACGGGGGTCGGAATGAGCGGCGTGGGTGCGGAGCCACTGAGGTGGCACAGAAGATGTGACAGGAAAAACCAAATGTTTCAGTGTACTGGGAAGGTCGGGTCATGATTCAGGTTTGTCTACAAATCCTGGGGAACGTTGTGCGGTTTGGCTTGGGGTCTGTTAAAAAAAAAAAAACCCACTCTGCTGTTCATTAAATGGAACACTTGGGCATAAAGGGAAGCCGCAAAGATACAAAATCCTCGAAAGTTTTGTTCCAATGACTTACAACATTGTACAGATACTATAGAGTTAGTTTGGAAAGAAAAGAATTAGACGTGAAACATTTATTCAAGGTTTGGATGAGAAGACGACTGACTTCTGTAGGGAGAGTGGCGATTTTAAAATCGCAGGTATTATCAGAAGTTAAGTCACCTGTGGCTCTTGCTACCTAGTCCTTCAGACACCTTTTGGCGATTTTAAAATGGCAGGTTTGATCAAAACTGAAGTCACCTGTGGCTCTAGCTACCCAGTCCTTCAGACACCTGTTGTTCCAGACCTGACAAAACTGCTGTGACAAATTTGTTTGGACCAAAACACCAGACAAGATACACAGGAAAAAGCTGCCCTAAGAGTGTCAGACATGGCGGTACTTCACCACCAGAGCTAAAAACATTGGTTTCTTCATGAACATTCACCACCAGAGCTAAAAACATTGGCTTCGTCATGAACATTCACCACCAGAGCTAAACACATTGGCTTCGTCATGAACATTCACCACCAGAGCTAAAAACATTGGCTTCGTCATGAACATTCACCACCAGAGCTAAAACATTGGCTTCTTCATGAACATTAGCTCCGCTGCAAATATTTCATGTCACATATCATCAGTCGAAAACTATCACAACAGCAGAATTTCAACTTCTTGATAATGATATATACAAAAAAATATAGACCCGAAATACTTTCTTCTCTTCTCAAGAAAAACATATTTCATACAGAGATATTTACCGCATACCATTTTTTTTGTACGAAATAAGTTGTAAGGATCGTGCTGAACTTGCGGAGCAAGTGTTTTGTAACGTCCGAATGGAGGATGGGAAAAGGGCTATTTGGAGGAAAACTTGGATCAATGAATGAACACACCGTATCTCTTTTCTTGCTGGAAAATGGCCAGTTTATTCCTCATAGCCAATTGAATGAAAAGCACGACGTTAATATAAACTTGGTCACATTTTCTAGTTATAAAGCAGCAATAACGGAGGTCTATGAAAAACAGAAAGGGTATTAGTAATATCAAATATTTACATTTGTGTATACATTTTAAAAACATGACGTCAGTTTCTGAGGGGTGAAGACGGTATTACCTGCGTATTCTTCCGAAGGAAGTGACTCTCTCGGAAGGGAACACAACACACACACACACACACACACACACACACACACACACACACACCACACACACACACACACACACACACACACACAGATATTCTCTCTCTCTCTCTCTCTCTCTCACACACACACACACACACACACACGCACGCACACACACACACACACACACACACACACACACACACACACACACACACACACACACACACACGCACATGCATACGCACACACACAGATTCTCTCTCTCTCTCTCTCTCTCTCTCTCTTTCACACACACACACACACACACACACACACACACACACACACACACACACACACACATGCTAGCAGTAGTAGCAGTAGTAGTAGTGGTACTACTACTACTACTACTACTACTGCTACTACCACTACTACTACTGTTGTTGCTGCTGCTCTTGGTGCTGCTGCTACTACTACTATGACGACTACTACAACTACCACTACTACTGCGACTATTACTACTGCTGGTGTTGCTGCTGCTGCTGCTGCCACTGCTTACTACTTCTACTACCACTACCATGACCAGCCCAACATCATAAACCACCACACCAACCAAAACAACAAAACAATACCAATGACAACAACAAACTATGACGTATAGTGTCTTCCTTACTCACTCGTGTTCCGGCCATCACCTGAAACAAGAAACACACACACACACACACACACACGACCACGCACGCACGCACGCACGCACGCACGCACGCACGCACGCACGCACGCACGCAGCACACACACGCACACAGACACACATTCACATACACACACACACACACATGTGCAGATGAGTGAAAGCATATGTGTGTGTGTGTGTGTGTGTGTGTGTGTGTGTGTGGTGCGCGCGCGCGCGCGCGCGCGAGAGCGCGTGTGTGTGTGCGAGAGTTAATGTGCGTGTGCGTGTGTGTGTGTGTGTGTGTGTGTGTGTGTGTGTGTGTGTGTGTGTGTGTGTGTGTAAGAGGAGGCTTGCGTGCGTGTGCATGCGTGTGTATGCATGTGCGTATGTGTGTGTGTGTGTGTGTGTGTGTGTGTGTGTGTGTGTGTGTGTGTGTGTGTGTGTGTGTGTGCGCGTGCGCGCGCGTGTATGTGTGTGTGTCGTTGGGCACGTACTCTTCATCAGTGAAACTTAGGTTCAATCCGACAATAGACTGCTTTTAGTCAGTGCTGCTACGTAATGACATCATTGTCAGACGACTGCCTCTTTGACAGATACTAAGATGAGACTCACTCTCTCCCCAATGACAAAGTGGCCTAAGAACAAAGGTCAGTGAAGAGACTCACTCTCTCCCCAATGACAAAGTGGCCTAAGAATAAAGGTCAGTGAAGAGACTCACTCTCTCCCCAATGACAAAGTGGCCTAAGAATAAAGGTCAGTGAAGAGACTCACTCTCTCCCCAATGACAAAGTGGCCTAAGAATAAAGGTCAGTGAAAAGACTCACTCTCTCCCCAATGACAAAGTGGCCTAAGAACAAAGGTCAGTGAAAAGACTCACTCTCTCCCCAATGACAAAGTGGCCTAAGAATAAAGGTCAGTGAAAAGACTCACTCTCTCCCCAATGACAAAGTGGCCTAAGAACAAAGGTCAGTGATTGCGAACCGCCAAGAAAAAAAAAACGTAGACAAACGAATAACGTGTGTGTGTGTGTGTGTGTGTGTGTGTGTGTGTGTGTGTGTGTGTGTGTGTGTGTGTGTGTGTGTGTGTGTGTGTGTTGTTTGTTGTTTTTTTGGATGGGGTGTGTTTATTGCGTTGCGCTGTTGCCAACATCTGAAATTTGTTTAGATTTCCGCCTACAGTTGCCTCACTTTGCAAGTAGCTCTAAAAAAAAAAAGAAATAAAGACAAGATGCAAAGCATATAAACGTAAACTCAGTTTATCCTGAATACGTGCGAGATATTCCATAAAGAGGAAAAACCGTCTTGGGCTGGTGTAACCGTTAGTAATGGCTATTCTGGTAAACATCGGCCATCATCTGTGACCTATAATGAACATGCGTACAAATTTTCAGAACGATCGGCCAGGAACGTTCTGAGATTTTCCATAAAGAAGAAAACCATTATGGGCCGTTAGTAACGGCTATAACGGTAAATTTAAATATTGGGCATCATCCGTGACCCATAATGAACATACCTACAAATTTTCAGAAATATCGGCCAAGTACTTTCTGAGATATCTCATAAAAAAAAGAAAAACCGTTATGGGCTGTTATAGCCGTTAGTAACAGTATAACGGTAAACTGAAACGTCGGGCATCATCTCTCGCCCATAATGAACATTCCTACAAATTTTTTAGAAAGATCGACTAAGTGCTTTCTGAGATATTCCATAAAGAAGAAAAACCATTATGAGCCGTTATAGCCGTTAGTAACAGCTATAACGGTAAACTAAAACATCGGGCATCATCCGTAACCCATAGTGAACATACCCGCTAATTTTCACAAAGATCGGCCAAGTACTTTCTGGGATATTCCATAAAGAAGAAAAACCGTTACAGGCCGTTACAGCCGTTAGTAACGGCTATAGCGGTAAACTAAAACATTGAGCATTATTCGTGACCCATAATGAACATACCTACAAATTTTCACAAAGATCGGCCAAGTACTTTCTGAGATATTCCATAAAGAAGAAAAACCGTTACAGGCCGTTACAGCCGTTAGTAACGGTTATAACGGGGTAAACTAAAACATCGGGCATCATCCGTGACCCATAATGAACATACCTACTAATTTTCACAAAGATCGGCCAAGTACTTTCTGAGATATTCCATAAAGAAGAAAAACCGTTACAGGCCGTTACAGCCGTTAGTAACGACCATAACGGTAAACTAAAAACATCGGGCATCATCGTGACCCATAGTAAACATACCTACAAATTTTCAGAAAGATCGGCCCAGTAGTTTTGTCTGGAGAGAGTGGAACACATTTTGACCACGGACGGACGGACGGACGGAACACACACACACACACACACACACACACACACACAGAGAGAGAGAGAGAGAGAGAGAGAGAGAGAGAGAGAGAGGAGGAGAGAGAGAGAGAGAGCATTTTTTTCGTTCCCATTCTAAAGTACTCCCTGTTCTATAAGAACGGGGAGTACAAAAACTATAGACGCTGCCTTCTCCAAAACCGTCACTTGCTCTTAAGTGATTCTTGCTCTTAAGCGAGTCTTGATCTCTGCACCTCACCTTGTCTACAACCAAATACTTTGGGAACTGGAGATAAGAACACAGACACAAGAGGGCTAGACCTTTCAGAAGTGTCACAACCCTCAGATGAAGGAATAAGAACACAGACACAAAGGGGGGGAGGGGGGGGGGGGGCGGGGGGCAGACCTTTCGGAAGTGTCACAACCCTCAGATGAAGGAATAAGAACACAGACACAAAGGGGGGAGGAGGGGGGGGGGCAGACCTTTCAGAAGTGTCACAACCCTCAGATGAAGGAAGAAGCACAGAGGACACCCAACATCAGTGCTGTCACTTGGTCATCAATATCCAGAGGGAGAACGGACCTTGACTGGGCCTGAACTTACTTGCTCCACAGAGGTGACGTTGACAGAGAAGCTGGTGATTCTTGGCGAAGGGTGAAGACACAGCTCTGTGACTACGATTTTCACGTGGGAAATATGTGATCTACCTCCATCCTTTTTCGCAGCATATATGTCCAGTTTTAGTTTATGGCCTCTGAGTAGTAGGAGCAAAAAAGATAAATCACTTGTTAACTATCACATATGATAATCTATAAAGATAGCTGGACAGACAGACCGATAGATAGACTGACAGAGGGACAGAGAGATAGACAGATAGACAGACAGGACAGGTGAATGGATGGATGGCTTAATGGATGGATGGATGAATGGATGGATAGATAGATAGACAGACAGACAGATAGACGGAAAAGTAGAGAGAGAGAGAGAGAGAGAGAGAGAGAGGAGAGAGAGAGAGAGAGAGAGGAGACGGACGGACAGACAGACAGATGGATGGATGGATGGCTTAATGGATGGATGAATGGATGGATAGATAGATAGACAGACAGACAGATAGACAGATGGAAAAGTAGACAGCGAGAGAGAGAGAAAGACGGACAGATTGGTAAGTAGACAGACAGATAAATAGATAAATAAATGGACTGATTGCTTGATAGACAGACAGACAGACAGACAGGCAGACGGACAGACGGACAGACAGACAGGAGGCCGAAATATCATAGACGACATGAGCCAGCATGGTGAATGTCGTATGGAAAGTAGACCAGTTCAGAGAAACAGCAAGCTGACGGAAAACCAACAGAGTGAACAGTCAAGGAAAAGCCAGACAACATGGTCACACCTAAAAAAGAGAAAGTTAGCCACAGTGGTGAAACATCAGAGTGAACAGTCAAGGAAAAGCCAGACAACATGGTCACACCTAAAAAAGAGAAAGTAAGCCACAGTGGTGAAACATCAGAGTGAGCAGTCAAGGAAAAGCCAGACAACATGGTCACACCTAAAAAAGAGAAAGTAAGCCACAGTGGTGAAACAACAGAGTGAACAGTCAAGGAAAAGCCAGACAACATGGTCACACCTAAAAAAGAGAAAGTAAGCCACAGTGGTAAAACATCAGAGTGAACAGTCAAGGAAAAGCCAGACAACATGGTCACACCTAAAAAAGAGAAAGTAAGCCACAGTGGTGAAACAACAGAGTGAACAGTCAAGGAAAAGCCAGACAACATGGTCACACCTAAAAAAGAGAAAGTTAGCCACAGTGGTGAAACATCAGAGTGAACAGTCAAGGAAAAGCCAGACAACATGGTCACACCTAAAAAAGAGAAAGTAAGCCACAATGGTGAAACAACAGAGTGAACAGTCAAGGAAAAGCCAGACAACATGGTCACACCTAAAAAAGAGAAAGTTAGCCACAGTGGTGAAACATCAGAGTGAGCAGTCAAGGAAAAGCCAGACAACATGGTCACACCTAAAAAAGAGAAAGTTAGCCACAGTGGTGAAACATCAGAGTGAACAGTCAAGGAAAAGCCAGACAACATGGTCACACCTAAAAAAGAGAAAGTTAGCCACAGTCGTGAAACATCAGAGTGAGCAGTCAAGGAAAAGCCAGACAACATGGTCACACCTAAAAAAGAGAAAGTAAGCCACAGTGGTGAAACAACAGAGTGAACAGTCAAGGAAAAGCCAGACAACATGGTCACACCTAAAAAAAGAAAGTTAGCCACAGTGGTGAAACATCAGAGTGAGCAGTCAAGGAAAAGCCAGACAACATGGTCACACCTAAAAAGAGAAAGTAAGCCACAGTGGTGAAACATCAGAGTGAACAGTCAAGGAAAAGCCAGACAACATGGTCACATCTAAAAAAGAGAAAGTAAGCCACAGTGGTGAAACACCAGAGTGAACAGTCAAGGAAAAGCAGACAACATGGTCACACCTAAAAAGAGAAAGTAAGCCACAGTGGTGAAACATCAGAGTGAGCAGTCAAGGAAAAGCCAGACAACATGGTCACACCTAAAAAAGAGAAAGTAAGCCACAGTGGTGAAACACCAAACAGAAACAAACGTAAAAGGACAATGATTGTGCTGCGCAACGAAAAGAGACAAACAAACAAATTACGAGACCAAACACGACGCGTTTCGACCTTTGCATTCCACATCCATTGTGTGCCCAATTAGAGGAGATAAGTGATTCTTCGTTCTTCATCTTCATTGTCTTCAACGTTGTTTCTCTGGCTTGAAGAAGATCAAATGCGTCGAAGCGCGTCGTTTTTTTCCCTTGTAAAGTGTTTGTCTCTTTCGTTTCAAGTGGTTCTAACATTTTTCTTTCAAGTTTATTTCAATGTCCGCCGGCAGTTGCCTCACTTTGAAACTAACTGTAAAACCGGAAGTAAGCAACACCGATATATAAAGGAAGAAGTAGGCCAACGTTGTTAAACATCAAGGTGCAAGTCAGCCAGCATACTGAAGTGTCAAACAGGAAGCAGGCTGTCACGACTTGCTTAAGTCCCTTTGGCGGTTGCAGTATGCACCTATATTCCTGTTAAGTACTTCTCGATGTGTCAAAGGTGTCGACTCTTTCTCTGGGAGGCTGAGTTCTGGTCATTTGTCACGCGCTTCTCACGGAAAGTTTGAAAGGGAGGTGAGTGCAGGCGGAAACTGACTGATCTGCCGGACAACAGAGACAACGGTCCATTCTCCGCTCAACTTGAGAAGATAAGTGATCGCTCCTTCTTCATTTTCATTGTCCTGAATGTCGTTTATCTTGCCTGAAGAAGACCCAAGAGGTCGAAACGCCTTGTGTTTTGTCCTGTAATTTGTTTGTCTCTTTCATACGGCGGGAATAATTATAATTTCTCTTCTAAGTTTGTGATGGATAGTCGTAATGCTGTTGATTAAATCGTAATTATCATGAATCACGTTATATAGTTATCATGAATCACATTATATTATTATCAGGAATCACATTATATTATTATCATTAATCATATTGTGTTATTATCATGAATCACATTATATTATTATCATGAATACATTACATTATTTCATGAATACATTTATTATTATCATGAATCACATTATATTATTATCAGGAATCACATTATATTATTATCATTATCATATTGTGTTATTATCGAATACATTATATTATTATCATGAATCACATTTTTATTATCATGATCACATTAGATTATTATCATGAATCATTTATATTATCATGATCATTATATTTTTCAGAATCACATTTATTTTATCATGATACATTGATAATATTCACACGGCAAGTTGAGAAGCAGTAGACATGATCAGTTTTTTGTGGTTTTGGTCGTTGGTGGTGGCAGTGGCAGTGCTGGACTTTTTCTGTCTTTCTCTTTTCTTCTGTCCTTTCTCTTTTCTTCTGTCCTTTCTCTTTTCTTCTGTCCTTTCTCTTTTCTTCTGTCGTTCTCTTTTCTTCTGTCGTTCCTCTTTTCCATGTGTTTTTATTCCGTTTGTTTCTCCATTAGCTGTCTGGTGTTATCTTTTACACAGAAACAGAGGTTCCTTCCCCTAATGTCATGCTTTCTTACATTTTCTTTTTTGGGTTTCTTCTCTTTCTTGGGATCAGTGGGGGTCCTTTGCCCTCGACTGGCTTCCCTGCGTGATGTTTCCCTGGGGGGGGGGGGGGGGAGACAGGTGGATCATGGTTGCGTGAGTCGGGGAGGGGGGGGGGGGGGGGGGAGAAGACAAGGCTGGAATCACTGGCTTCCCTGCGTGATGTTTCCTGGGGGGAGAAGTCAGGTGGATGGTCCAGGATGGCGAGTGGGTAGCTGTCCACGTGGAGACTCGCCCTGTCAGGTCCGGTCGACTCTGGGGTGCATTCTGAGAAGCGAGTGCAGCCCTTTCACGGACACTAAGACCAAAGGGAAGCTGCATGGCATTATCTCGGTCACCACCATCCTCCTTGTTTGTCATGACAATCATGTGACATTCATTCTACAGCCCATCAGTCCACCTTGTTTGTCATGACAATCATGTGACATTCATTCTACAGCCCATCAGTCCACCTTGTTTGTCATGACAATCATGTGACATCATTCTACGCTCAATCCCCTGTTGTCATATATGTGACATCTTGCACTAATCCACGGTCTTGGTGTGACCTCCTTGTTTGTCATGACAATCATGTGACAATCATTCTACAGCCCATCAATCCACGGTCTTGGTGTGACCTCCTTGTTTGTCATGACAATCATGTGACAATCATTCTACAGCCCATCAATCCACGGTCTTGGTGTGACCTCCATGTTTGTCATGACAATCATGTGACAATCATTCTACAGCCCATCAATCCACGGTCTTGGGGTGACCTCAGTGACGGGCCTCAGTCCG
>CM065741.1:244986-279986 GCA_033310375.1 Conus canariensis
TCTGTCTCTCTGTCTGTTCTTTCCTGTCACCGTCCGTTGCTCTTCGCCTTTCTCTCTGTGTGTCCACAGACAAGGCATCAGTGCATTCAGTACCAGATCGAATGTCATGACAGCCATCGTTGGCTGTGTACATTTGTGGAAGGTTTTTTGTTTTTTTCGTCAACTTTTTGTCTCTGTCTTCTGTCTCTCTGTCTGTCTGTCTGTCTGTTTCTGTCTCTGTCTCTCTGTCTGTCTGTATCTCTGCCTCTCTGTCTGTCTCTGTCTCTGTTGTCTCTGTCTCTATGCCTCTCTCTCTCTCTCTCTCTCTCTCTCTCTCTCTCTCTCTCTCTCTCTCTGTATGTGTAGATGCTTGCGTGTTGTGTGTGTGTGTGTGTGTGTGTGTGCGTGTGTGTGTGTGTGTGCGTGTGTGTGTGTGTACATGTGTACATGTGTGCGTGCATGCGTGCGTGCGTGAACGTGCGTGCGCGTGCGTGCGTGCTTGTTTGTGTGTATGTGTGTGTGTGTGTGTGTGTGTGTGTGCGTGCATGCGTGCGTGCGTGGTGTGTGTGTGTGTGTGTGTGTGTGTGTGTGTGTGTGTGTGTGTGTGTGTGTGTGTGTGTGTGTAAAACGCTGCATACATAAAGAAAAATCGAATGCATGACTTGATGAAGAAATAAATGTAAAAAATCTTTTTAGTAGCTCCGCAAGACAATGTGCACAAAGAGACTACCGGACAAAACACACATCAAATACTTTTGAACAGCACAGTGCTCTTCATGGGTCCCCTCTCTATACTCTTGATATACATGTCACCGTATAAACTGTCTGTTCAACTGTAGTTGAAGACTTATTCGAGCAGATTAATAGATTTTTCAGTGCTATTCCTCTGGGCAACTCAACAGACATGGAAGAGGTGCTCCCATTTCATTATCAGTCATTTGGCACAAGCAAAACTGTCTTTTCTTAAAGTGTTAACAAACTTAAAACGCGGTGCATATCATTTTTGATTTCCTACATAAATCTTTATGTGGAAGGCAGTTCAGAACAAGGTCATTTCTTCCAAATAATAAATCACCTGAAAAATAAAGAAAGGAATATTTTATTTTCTCCTTTTTACTTTTTAGCATAGAACAACTGGAAAAAGTCAGTCATCCAAATTTCCTTTGGCAAACCAAAAAATGTTGTGAGGAATTCGAGTTCTCCAACATATAAAAGTCACATGATCATTTGACAGTTTTCCTCACACATAATCTGTATGTATTTCATGATTTTTTTAAACCAGAAAACTTGCTTTGCAAAGAAAGTCTCAAGGAGTACTTCTCCATCATTTTGTGGGTGAAAACAAAAGCATCAGTAGTAACTAGGAAGATTACAATCAAAACACATCATTGTTTTCAAACATCATTTCATCATACTGACCCATGGAAACCATAAACAGAGGCATACATTCGTAGTTTAAAAGTAGTTAATCATTTCCTTATACTGACCAATGGAAACCATAAACAGAGGCATACCTTCGTAGTTTAAAAGCAGTTAATCATTTCATCATACTGACCCATGGAAACCATAAACAGAGGCATACATTCGTAGTTTAAAAGCAGTTAATCATTTCATCATACTGACCAATGGAAACCATAAACAGAGGCATACATTCGTAGTTTAAAAGCAGTTAATCATTTCATCATACTGACCAATGGAAAACATAAACAGAGGCATACATTCGTAGTTTAGAAGCAGTTACATCATCAGCAAGAGTAAAAACCTTATTCTAACCTCCGATAGATCCGCCACACGTGAAGGTCTGCAAGCGGAGTGAACTGCACGCGACAGTCCCTGGCGTGTTAACAGCAACAGGCTAGACCTATGTGATATCCCATGCGCTAGCTGGTTCGCTCACACACACACACACACACACACACACACACACCACACACACACACACACACAACGCACGCACGCACGCACGCACACACGCACGCGCACGCGCACGCACACACACACACACACACACACACACACACACACACACACACCGAGGCTCGCGCAAGTCCACGTGGCGTGCAGTGATCATACTGGAGAGTCAGACTATGGTCTGTCCCCACCCCCGCCCCACCTCTCCCCTTCCCCTCTCCCGATACGTGAAGCCAGATAGCATGGACTGTATGTTCTAGTGCCCATTCCCCTCTCCCGATACATGAAGCCAGATAGCATGGACTGTATGTTCTAGTGCCCTTCCCCTCTCCCGATACATGAAGCCAGATAGTATGGACAGTATGTTTTAGTGCCTATTCCCCTTCTCCCGATAGGTGAAGCCAGATAGTATGGACAGTATGTTTTAGTGTCCCATTCCCCTCTCCCGATAGGTGAAGGCAGATAGTATGGACAGTATGTTTTAGTGCCCATTCCCCTCTCCCGATAGGTGAAGCCAGATAGTATGGACAGTATGTTTTAGTGCTCCTTCCCCTCTCCCGATAGGTGAAGGCAGATAGTATGGACAGTATGTTTTAGTGCCTATTCCCCTGTCCCGATAGGTGAAGCCAGATAGTATGGACAGTATGTTTTAGTGCCCATTTCCCTCTCCCGACACGTGAAGCCAGATAGTATGGACAGTATGTTTTAGTGCCCATTTCCCTCTCCCGATAGGTGAAGCCAGATAGTATGGACAGTATGTTTTAGTGCCTATTCCCCTGTCCCGATACATGAAGCCAGATAGTATGGACAGTATGTTTTAGTGCCCCTTCCCCTCTCCCGATAGGTGAAGCCAGATAGTATGGACAGTATGGAAGAAACAAAAGTTGACTGCAGGATTCGTTGTAAAATGAAAAAATAATAAAGTTTATAAAACCTTTTGGTGGTAGTAGAATCCATTAGTGAGAACACTGACGTTTCAAGCCATAGGCCCGTTGTCAAAGTGAAAGGAGAGGACAGTGTAGACAGGAAAGCCTCTGTGAGAATTGGGTGAGAACATTTCATTTAATGATCAAGTTGGACCAAAATAAAGTCACTGATCACTGTTCAGGTGTATTGAGTTCACACAGACACACACCACAGTTCACACAAAGACACCAACACACACACGCGCGCACACACACACCACCACAACCCCCACAAAACACACAACACCACACACACACACACACACAACACCCACCCCCCACCCCACACCCACACCACACACACACACAAAAGGAGGGGAATAAATGGAAATATTCACTATTTTGCCTACTGAAAGAGAAAGAAACAGGGGCTAAAGAGGGACAGGACAGAGAGATTAAGGCAGAAGGGCCCTGGCTCAGCTAGACGTCAGTGACTCTGATGTTCATCCCAGCTGGCTGTGTGGTGCCCAAGCGGCTGATGACAAGGCTCTCCATGTGCTTTCTGTATACACGATCTCTGGGGTTCTGCCACACTGCTGATATCTTCGCATGACTGAAGCTGTGATACGGACCAACAAAATGTTGGCCGACTGGGTTGTTGTGGCCCAGCTTCATCGACCTCAGGTGCTCTGAAAAGCGGTCGGCCAATGAGCGGTAGGTCTCCCCAATATACAGCTTGGAGCAGAGGGTGCAGGTCAAGACGTACACTAAGTTCCTAGACTGGCAGTTTAAACTGGACCTCACAGTGAATGTGCCAGTGGGTCCCACGACTGTAGTTGCAGTGTCTATAAATGGGCACGTCTTGCATTTTTTGTCCCCACAAGGTCTGCACCCAGGTGAGGTTGTTTGTAGGCTTTGTGGAGGAGCAAGCTCTCAGCTGTTACACGGGAACACAACCAGCACTGTTCAAACGGTATATTGACGACTGCCTTGGTGTGTCGGTGGGACCAAGGGAAGACTTGTTAAACTTCATCCAACACATGTCTAACTTCCACCCTGCCCTCCGATACACCCACGAAATATCATCCAAATCTATCTCCTTCCTGGACCTTTCCATCTCTGTCCACCCAGACTGTTCCAAACGCTCCACCACCGTCTTCTACAAGCCCACTGAGAGAACTATAAAATAGGCACTCTGGCTCACCCACCTCCGCCAGCTCCAACCGGCTGAAGCCGGTTTCGCTGTTGCTCCGCCGGCTTACCCAGAGTGCCTATTTTATAGTTCTCTAATAGTAAACACTTTACAAACATACATAATGTGTAGGATTATCTGTTTTTAACACTAATTTAGAAAACTTTTGAGACTTTAGTTTTTGCTTAATCCTTCGTTTTTCTTGATCGTTTTCAATAACATCATTTTCACGCATACATTCATCAAATGCGTCTCTGTCTTTCATGTGAAATAAAACCACTGTCTTTAATTGTTCTCTAAAGTCTTTTAAAACTGAGTTATATTTTTGACATAAAATCCACACACTTATCCCAGCATGTCTTCCACTGAAAGCTAGTTTTGATAAAGTGTTTCTTTTTTTGACTATATCCTTTTCTGCCGAACAATCATCTATAATAAATAATGTCTGCGTTCCCTCAAACAGTCTATAAAAGTGTTCTAAACACTCACTCAGTTTATTGCTAGGATCAATCAAATAGATTTCATCATCCGTCCATATAAACCTTCTGTCGTGATATGCTTTGTTCCATTTAAGTGTCGGACAGAAAATTACAATATGATCAAAATTATAACTATAAACTGTTTGTAATAGGTCGAGGACAAATATTGTTTTTCCACAACCAGTCTGTCCACAAATCAATGAACAATGAGGGGTTTTTGTCATAAAGTTTAACATCGGCATTGACACCAAAGTTGTCTGCTCCATAGTTTTAAAACAGAATTTAATCTAATCCAGTTATTGTTTTTATCATACTCTCTGTCAAAACTTGTTCAGTATAATAAAACCCTATAAGGCCCAAATGTGTAAGATTAATCCAGTTCAGTTCTGTACGATCGTTTCTATTTAGACTAATATCAATTTTGTTGCTTGTTGTTATGACCTTAATATCCTCGCCATTGTAAAGAACGACGACAGTAACTTTAAGTTTGTCAACGTCTAAGTTTTGCCAGCTAATAAGAATTCCTTTCATAAGATTGTCACTGACGCCCAGAGCTCCATTTCTCGCCTCATCTTTTAAGACAGAAATTTTAAATATCATTGTGAACGTGTCTCCTAATTTTGTGCGTGGAATGAACTGTAATTTTGTAGAAGCTTTCTTTAAAACCGATTCTCTTCTGTGGAGGATGTACTGTTTGTCCCCAAACGGCTTTATTTCGATCTCTTTCCGACTGTTGTCCTCTGGCATAAGACTTACATGTAAAGGGCCAGAGTTCAATGCTTTTCTGAAACTTTTTTGACGGTCAAAAAATGTAAATGGGCTTAAGAATTCAAATTTTATGTCCCATTCTAAATATGGTTCTAAGTGCCATTTGTTGTCAGTTTTTCGAACTATTTTATATTCATACTGACCTGTATTATTTGCTTCTAGATTGCGTAGTTGTTCTAGTTTAGGAAACCTTTTGTTGTCGTCAACCTCTTTGCGCTTATAATAACCATCTTTAGTGTACTCAAAACCATACAAAGTGCCTATCTCACCGTTCTGTTCAAAGTCCTCAACGTCTGCAAGGTCTTTTAATTCTAAAGTTACACACCTCTCAGGCGCTAATGTAACTCCTGATTCTTCTGGTCCACGTGACATTTTTTAAAACAACGTATTATTTTATTTCTAAAACAATGTGCAGGTTATCACATTTCACGACTTTCCCTGTTTTATCTGTGATCTTTATATTAAATGATCTGACCCTCCCACAAGCTAATCTTTTAAACTGTAAATTAGGGAATTGTATAATTTCATAATCGCAATATGCAGCTTTCCCTGATGGAAGAGCTCTTAAAACAGTTGAGGGCTTTCCATCATATAAGTTTTCATCAGTGCTCAGCTCGTCCAAATGAACATAGAGTAATGAATGTAATGCAAGATCGAGCGGATATTCTCCCTCATAAGTAGTTTTGTCTGGTGTAACTATAAATTCATGACTGATTGATCGATTGTTAGTTGCAAAGCCTAACATTTTAGCTAGCTCTACATCAAAAAGGTAACTTACTCTTTTTTCTTCAGGTTTGAATGTCAACATTACTTTCAAATTTGCATTGTTAAGTTTGAGAGTAATGTCGAAGTTACTCATTGCTTCTTTCAGCGAGCAAAACCCGTAATAACCATCAGGTATGGTTAACTGGCTAACTAAGTTTAATATATTATCATATTTTTTAATCTTATTATTTTCCTTGGATTCACTTATATTAAACCATACGACTTTGTAAAAAATTTCATGGAGTGCAACCCTTTGGGTTCCGCATTCATTATTAATAGCATATTCTAAAAACGAAGGACTGTCTTGAGTTGTTATTGTTACAAACATTTTTAAAACAAATTTAAAAATGAGTGCATTCAAATATACTAATGCAAAATATTCTGTTGGACCGCACTACAATCTTAAAAATATAACAACTGATACCCTCGACATTTCTTGACTCAGTCTGACGCCTTTCAAGTAAAGGTTAGTACTCCATTAAACAGATATCTTAACCCCCCTATTAAAAACGACTACATCCCGAAAGTGTGGTTTAGTCATCCGATGCAATTTTATCAGAACCAGTTAAACTTTGCTGTGTTTTGTGCATCAACTGGGTGTGGAGTGTCGTATGCTGATCATTTAAATCATCCTGATCCTTTGGTGAGGTCAGTATATAGATTCCATTTCTATTACACCTTCAGACGTATTTTGTCTGAACTGCAAGCACCATTACCAAATGACAAACCGTTTAATCCATTCAGCAACAGAATAGATTACAAGGCTTTTGAAAGGATCTGTAACGAATTTGATATTGACCCAAAGACAGACTTTAGACAAAAGTTGGATCTTAATCATGGTTTAGGCACTCTTTATTATTGGGGCGTGCATAGAAAGTATAACTATGATTGGAATCCTCCTTACACATCTTTCTCTTCAGGCACAACTGTTCACCTCGGGTCCATAGAGCAAGAGCATAAAACAGCATGGACAACATTTATTTTGGATACTTCTAAGGGCCTAACAAAAGCAGGAATAGAACGAATAAACGACTCTATTCGTACTTATGTTTGGTGTTTGCTAGGTTCGCAAGCACAGGCAAGATCTAACATAATTGATCCTTCTACTGGCTTTGATGCCCAAAAACAGTATTTAGCAAATTTAGAGGACGCCATTAATTCTGCAATTGATTTGCCTTCAAGTATTAAAAGGTACCAAAATGTTTTACAATTTGCAAGATCGAAAGTAGACTTTGCTGTCGGCACTGGTTTATACATGCTGCCTTCTGACCTCAGGCTCCAGGTAGGAACAATAATAAACTACAACAATGAAATCCTTGTTGCAGGAAATGAACAGAAGGTTGGACAAAACGACATAAATTCTGAGCCAGTAATATTACAAACAATAAAAAAACAAGATGGCCCCCCAAGATTAAGTCATCCAATCCCCAAGGCCCAAATCCCAAAGGTCATTGAAGACGCGCGTGATGACCATGAATATGAAAAGACGGCACTTGTTATTGGATTAACTGCCCTAGGATTACTTGGTCTTTATCTTACTAAAGAGTAACCCAACTATTAAGACAACTAATGCCCATAAGTGCTCAGCCATAAAGCCAACTACTTTACTTGTGGCAGACAAAAGCCAGCTAACGATCCCTCCTATTATACCAGGCAAAGAATCTATTGCCTTACTGGCTAATTTTTTTAATAAACTTGCAAGATGATCAAGTTGTTTTTTTACCCATGATTTATCTGACGACGGAGTTGGCGGGCCTGGTGGCACTACCCCCCCACCACCGCCGCCTGTAATAGCCAACACCAGTGTACTTATTGCAAATCCTAAGGCTGTTATAACGCTCGCTAATGTGACGCCTTGCTCTCTAAACAGTGTTCTTATTCGTTCTGCTAGCGTCGTGTCTTCATACAAAATTCTGTTGATGGTTTCTCTTATTCTGCTCACTTGAGTTCGTAATTGTTCTCGGTTATTAGACAACACTTCTAGTCTTGCTGATCTCTCTTGTTCAAGATCTTTTAGTCTTTGTGTTATTCTTTCTTTAACACCAGGTCCTAAGTTGTGGTCATCAGCCTCAACTAGTTTTTCTTTTTCTCTTTTTATATGCTCATCTAGTTCACCCAGTTTTGCTAAATTGTTTGTTAATTCGCCTCTGATGCTTCTTAAAGCATGATCAAGGGCTGTTATTTCTCTCATAGGTAGCGGCGGATCGTGCATAGTTTTTAATGCTGTTTCTTCTGAAAAACTGGTTTCTATTATTTCGTCTGCTGTTGGGCTTAAATCTTTAAGGGGTATGTTTTGAATTTGGTTTTCTGTTGGGAGTTTCTGTAGTGTGTTTTGAAGTTTAGCAACTGCCTCACTGTCTAATCTTCGCGGTTTAGCAATGCCAAGGCGATTTTGATCGCTCACACTGAGCCTTTGTCTAATTGTAGTCTTTGCTAAAAACTTTGATGGGTCTGGTTTAGATGTAAGCTGTACAGGTTGTCCTTGCTCGTTTTTAAAAATCAAATGGCCATCTTTTGTTTCAAAATCATTAGGGTCTATAAAATCAGGAGGTTCTTGGCCTAAACTTTGATAAAATGATTTGACCTTACTTTCTGTTAATTCACGCCGCAATGATTGTAATGGATGTGTCAAAGGCGTCATTTCACTCATGTCGTCTCCAGGATCAAAAACATCATAATCTCCTTCTGCCATGTTTTTAAACAATTAACTTTTTATTTTGTTTTATAAAAAAATGTCACAAGCATATGGCTCAATTCTTGACCCGCATAGAAGACTGAAAGAGCCCTTTGGCGTGAAGGGAAATAAACAGAATATTATTGTTCCAAATAATCCATCTACTATTGATTCAGATCAAATTCTTACTGTTAAATTTCCAGACCTAGGAGCAGATGAAGTGATTGTGCCGGGATCTGCACGGCTTACTTTCAAAATAGAACTCGAATCAGCAACAGACGAAAACAGGACAGTAGTCCAGAATCTGGGACGGGCAATCGTTAAGAAAATTTCTATAAAACTTGAGGGGCAAGAAATATTTTCTTTACACAATGCAGACATATTTTTAATCTATTCTGATCTATGGCTAACCGATAATGAAAGGGCCGATCTTGCGTTTCAAGGAATCGAAAATAACGAAGCACTAAAACACAGAATAGACGCCGAAGACGCTAAAGCCGGCAACAAGTATGAAGCTGTAAGTTTTGCTTATGGAAATCGCTTTTCTATACCCTTAGATTTTGAGTTGTTAAAAGCGCATGCGCCATACTTTCAAGGAGCATTAAAAGACAGATTGTCATATGAACTAACTTTTAATGAATACAAACGTGTCATTAAATCTACAGACACTGATTCCAAGTACAGCATTTTCGACATCTCGTTAGAGTTTGACATTGTTAGCAACCCTAACTTAGCAAGGCTGATTGAGCAACAATATCAGTCAAAATTAGCAATATATTACGAAAGAGTGATTCATCATACTAAATATCCTAAAAGCAGGGCAGACACAATATGGAACTTTAGTTTTAGCGCCGCAGCACGATCCCTTAAAGGTATTTTATTGCTGTGTGAAGATGAAGAACCATTCAAAAGACAAAGTGAAAAGTTTATCAATCCTAAAATAACGAAAGTACAATGTTCAATTGAGGGTAGTCCTAACCAAGTCTACGGTAGCGGGCTTAAACCTTATCATCATTTTGATGAAATAAGAAAATTGTTTGGAGGCGGGAGGTGTAGAAATCCAACAGTAGACCTTGTGTCTAAAGATCTACACCTTCACAGTGTTAGACTTGATGAATATTTAACAACGAAATACGGTTTATGGATTGACCTAAGGTCAACAGAAGATAATCAGTTGCATGGGAGTGGGAGAACAGTTAAAGACGTAATAAACATTCAAATTGATAAAGAAAAAGAGAGTGATAAACCACTTAATGTACATTGTTTTTAATATATGATGCGCAGCTGAATATTCAAGATAACAGATTAAAAGATATCCAATACTAAATTATTTTTATTTTTAAAAAGCATGTCTGTTCAGGTTTATCCAAAAGTGCCCAAAGAAGAGATAGTAGGCAATTCTGCTGCTGTAGACATAAAAACTTTCAGATTAACCAACATTACACAAATGCAACAAAAACTAGAGCAGGACCTTTCAAAATACAGCAAAACCAAACGAAGGTATTCTGCTGTCTTTAATGCTGTTACATATGTTAATACTGGAGCATCGATCACTAGTGCTCTGTCAGCAGGAACAAGTGTAGGTCTCTTAGCAACAGGCGTAGGTGCACCGGTAGCTATACCTCTAGGTGGTTTGTCTTTAACTCTTGGCCTGTGTTCATTGGCTGTAAGTGCTGTCAGCAAAAAAATAAAAGCTAAACTCCAAAAGCACACAGCTATGGTTCAACTAATAACAGCTAAACTTAGTTCCTTCAAACTGACAATAAATAAAGCACTTGCCGACTCGAACATCACGGATGAAGAATTTAGTCGCCTACAGGCTGATTTTGAGGACTACAAAAGACAAAAGTTTGATCTTCAAAAAAAGGCAAGGGCAACTTTTTCTCAACAGCCAGACACCGACCAGATAAAAAAGGAATGTTTAAAAAAAGTAAACGAAACATTAAACTCTGTTCTAAACAGCTCACATTAACAACACCAAAGGGCGTTTATACTTTAGTTTATGAGTCCAAGCACAAAAAGACCGTTGATATTGATTCTGATTAAGTATTTTTTTTTAATTTAAATAAATATTTTGAGTTAGAAAAGAAACTCAGCATGGATAAGATATATGAAGGTTCAGATGAATTGTTTGAAGCAATGCTCGAGGAAGAGCGTTTGTCAAAAGCTTTAAATGAGGTCGTTTTAGAAGTTATTGATCCAACAAACGTGCGGGAAAGCGTTGTACACGCTATTTCTCAAGTTCCAAGTAAACTAACAATAAACCCTCCAGTTAAAGTAAGGTTAGTTGTTTTAATCGACTATATAACAATAAATGAAGAAAATCTAGAAGTCTGGGTCTCAACTAAACAACAGACTATTCTTTCTCATAATGACTTAACACCTGGTTGGGCAGATCAGCTGCTTACACAGTTTGATGTGGCCGCTGAAGAAGCCAAAATGAGAGGCTCTGGCTGGTCAGAGGGTAAAGTCTTAGAGATCAGATTAAAACAGGCTAAGTATGAGCCGATTGTTGGCAAGGCTTACATTCCACTACCTCCATCATTAGTTGCAAAACGAGCAGTTCTAAACATAAAGAATTCAGACAACAAATGTTTTATGTGGTGCGTTCTTGCTAGGCTGCATGTATTCCGCAAAAACGCAGAGAGAGTGTCTAACTATGAACCTTACATCAATGATCTTAACTTTAGAGGAATATCCTTTCCTGTTAGTGTAAATCAGATTGATCAGTTTGAAGAACAAAACAAACCAATAACTGTTAATATCTACATATGGGATGAGGAAACAAATCTACAGCCGATTAAAGTGTCCAAGAACAGTCCAACGATTGGCGAACCAGACAAAAATCATGTTGACTTACTACTGATGTTTTCACCAGCGGGGCTACCGCATTACACATTGATACGAACAATGAGTAGATTATTGGTGCATACTACAAAACAACATAGCAAACAAGAATTCTGTAGAAAATGTTTAACAAGAATTCCATCTGTTAAAGCAGCGAGCGAACATGTAAAACATTGTATTAGCCCAGTTGACTGTGATACAGAACTAATTACGCCCGGAGAAGGCAGTAAAGTTAGTTTTAAGAACTGGAAACGGTTGCAAACTAGTCCATATGTTGTTTACGCAGACTTCGAATCACTCATTGTTCCTTATGAAGGACCAACCCCACAGAAACTTCCTAAAACAGTCTTAATGAGTAATCATCAGATTTGCTCATTTGCCTTCATCATTGTTAGGTCGGATGGCGCCCATTCAAAGCCAGAATTATACAGAGGACCAAATGCTGCAAAATACTTCTTAAAACGCATGCAGCAAGTGCGTAATGCCTGTTCTAATAATCTAAACTTATCTGAAATCATAATGACGCCTGAAGACCAACAACAGTATGACTCAGCCACTCACTGTTGGATTTGTGGGGCGGCCTTGGTTGCCACCGCAGAGAATCCAACAGTAAGAGACCATGATCACATTAGTGGAAAGTTTAGAGGAGCAGCACATAACAAATGCAATCTTCAACTAAAGTTTGAACCAAAGACATGGAAGCTGCCTATATTCTTTCACAACTTGCGAGGTTACGACTCTCACCTTATAATGCAAGCAGTAACCAGCGACTTCAGGGTGTCATGCATTGCACAGTCATCAAAAAAGTACATGTGTTTCACTTTAAATAACATGTCTTTCTACGACTCTATGCAACACATGATGGGTTCATTAGAGTCACTGGCTATGTCCTTAAAGTCCTGCCCAATAACAGAAGAATATTTTGACCCAACTCTTGTTAGAAAGGGCGTTTACCCTTATGAGTACATGAACAGTTGGGAAAGGTTTGACGAAGATACACTTCCGCCTAAAGGCGCGTTCTTTTCTAGTCTCAGAGGAAAGGACATCAGTGATTCTGATTACCAGCATGCTCAAGATGCGTGGCAGAAGTTAGAGTGTAAAACGATGGGAGACTATCATGATTCCTATTTAATGGCGGATACCTGTTTGTTGGCGGACGTCTTTGAAAATTATAGGAAGACCTGCATGAAACATTACAGCCTGGATCCCGCGCATTACATTTCTGCGCCCGGGATGAGCTGGGACGCTTTCTTAAAATTTACTGGAGTACAAATTGATTTATTGTCTAACCTGCCAATGCTTCAGATGATTGAAAACGGATTGCGTGGGGGAATCAGTATGGCGTCGCACCATTACTGTAAAGCAAACAACAAATACTTGGACACTATGATCCAAGTAAAAGGTCTAACTATCTCATGTATTTAGATGCAAACAATCTGTATGGATGGGCAATGGCGCAATCACTTCCATTACGCAACTTTAAAATGTACACAGATACGAATAATATTCAAAAAGCATTAAAGTGGTTGGGCAGTTTGACGCCAGATCAACAGTGTGGATACATTCTAGATGTTGACTTAGAATATCCTCAGGAACTCCATGATTACCATAATGACTATCCATTAGCAGCAGAAAGTCTAAAGATGGCAAAAACAGAACCACTAAACTTGTGCCTAATCTTCGAGGCAAAAAAAATTATGTCTGCCATTACAGGCTTCTACAATTTTATTTAAGACATGGTTTGAAGTTGACAGCTGTTCATCGTATAATTGCTTTTGATCAAGAACAGTTCATGAAACCATACATAATGAAGAACACTGATCTCAGAACTAAATCCACAGATGCTTCAGAAAAAGACTTTTTCAAGTTGATGAACAACAGCTGTTTTGGAAAGACTATGGAGAATCCGCACAAGCGTAAAGATGTTAGATTGGTCACCAGAGAGAACGATGCAATTAAGCTAACTTCTAAACCTAATTATCAGGACTTCAGAAGATTTCATGATCAGCTTTTTGGCATAATGATGAAAAAAAAGAAAGTCAAATTGGATAAGCCCGTTTTTATTGGGTTTACTGTTTTAGAGCTGTCGAAGCTTTTGATGTTAGAATTTCTTTATGACTACTTTAAGCCCTTGTATCCAGAGTCCAGAGTTCTGTACACAGATACAGATTCCTTTGTTATAGATATCCCTACTGAAGATATCTATAAAGACATGGAATTAGAAGTAGCTAAAGGGCATGCGGGATGGTACGACACATCTGATTACCCTAAAGATTCGCCTTTGCATTCAGATATTAACAAGAAGGTTTTAGGTAAGATGAAGGATGAATTATCTGGAGGTGTGATCAAGGAGTTTGTTGGTTTGAGGTCGAAAATGTACAGTCTTTCAAGCCAAAAAAAAGTTGTTAAAAAAGCAAAGGGAATATCTCGTAGTGTTGTGCAGTCAAGCATATCCCATGACAACTATAAAGAAGCATTGTTTGACAATAAGACTTTTCATCATGACAATTACAAGCTGCGATCTAATCTGCATGAGATTAACACAACAGTTGTAACAAAACGGTCTCATGACCGCACTAACACAAAAAGAGTATTTGTTAATCCAGAGTTTTCATATGCAATTGGTCATTGGAGAATAGTATAATCATATGGGCTTATATTTTTCAGCAATCGCACGTTCAATTATATCATCATCTAATTTAGCAAAATTAATATTATTTATTAATGCTAGATGTGCTTTAATTTTTTTTGTCATTTCACAATATTCATGTTTCCATAAATCAAAATAAAAGCTTTGGGGTTTAAAGCGATTGTCTGGCGATTGTTCTAGCCAGGGATTGTCAATCTTCTCAAATACTTCTTTAATGATATACTGATACTCAAATAAATCTTGCATTAATTTTAAAGACTTTTCCTTTGCCATTTCTGCCATTTCCCTTTGAGCTTCCATTTTAAACCCAAATGTATTTGCGTAGATTAAAACAGTTCGTTAAGCTTAACTATATCATCACCCAATTCAACCAAATTATTATTCATTACTGCTAAATGCGCTCGAATTTTTTTAATATATTCTTGCTCCCAATCAAAATTTGAGGTTTTGTCTAGCATGGCATAATCAATCTTCTTAAATATTAGTCTAATAGCAAGATTATAATCAAATATTTTTCGCATTATTTCTAAGGACTCTTCCTTCACCATTCTTGCTTCCAGTGCCATTTTACGTAAGGATTCTTCCTTTTCCATTCTTGCCGCCATTTTAATTTAAATTAAAAAATAATTAAGCGACTGGAACTGTGTCTGGAGGGATTATCTGCAGTTCTTCGTTCACAAAAGATCTTCGGGGGGCTGGTCGTTTTGTTGTGTCAGTTTCTCGTAAATAATACACGGGTGGATTCATTTTCACAATTTTTTTATCTCATATGGATCAACACTCCAAACTGGATCTGTTGCCCTGATGCGGGTGTCCCCTTCCGCTTCTCCCGGTGAATAAAGGTATCTCACTTTCAAACCAAATGGTAATAGTTTGCTTGATGAAGACTCTCCTTCAACAACATTTATTTTTTGTTTTTTGATTGCTTGTACTGGTTTTAGACCTTTAAATTCTTCATTATTCATTGCACGTAGAACTGAGGGCAGTCTTCTAACCCATTCTGTGTTGCGAGAATTGTCAATCAGCTCTCTGTGATACTGGTAGGAAAAAAGCCTTTCAGATAACTGTTTGTTAAAGTTTTCAACCAAACCCTGTGATCTGTGAACTCCTGGAATGCCTCTTTTAATGGTAACTCTATGTTTTAACAATAATTGATTTACTTGACCTTTAAATTCTTTTCCATCATCGACTTGAATCATGCGAGGATAAGTTAACGGGCCTCGTTGATATATCAGCTGTAAAGCGACAGCAACAGCAGAAGCACTCTTTTGTGTTAATGGTTCAGCATCTTTGTATCTTGAAGCTATTCAATGACTGTAAGTGCGTACTTAAATATTTTTCGTCTAATCGTATCATGGGGTAAATATAGAAGATCCATTTGATGGGTGTCATTCGTATTGTGTTGACAAAGTGTGGTCTTTGTATTCGTTTAGGCGCTGGTAAATAAATTTGCCAAATCGCTTGTTTAGATAACCATTCTTTTGCTGTTTGTTCACTGACTCCCGCTGCTTGGCTAAGCTTTTTAATTGCTGTTATTCCCTTCCAATATCCTTTTGGAGAATAATAGATTTTGTACATTTTTATTCAGCCAATACTTTGTGCAACAAAATACACAGCGGTCATGCCAAAGACAATAAACAATATTTCTTGCATCTTTTGTTTTTCTGATGGTTGATAAAAGTCGCTAAATTTTGGTGGGAGCAATGTTTCAACTTGTTTGCCTGTTACTAGAAAATATTCTTTTATTGCCTGGTCAACATCTTTAAATGTGTAAGCTGCATGTCCCTGTTGTTTAAGTCTGTCGTTAATAAAATCTAACTGCTCCATTCTCTGCTTTTCATACGCAGCTTGTGCTGCGGCTAGTTGCTCCATAGCTTTGTTATGTCTTTTTCTCTCGCCGTCATCCCGCAGTTTACTAAATGCGTAATTACTTCCGCTAAAAGCAAGTGCATTAACCACAGCGCCACCAATCATCATTACGAGTGAAGCCATTTTTATAAATGTATTTTTTTAATTTTACATATTGATACTGTCTGGAATTATTCCTTGCTTAACTAGAAAATCTTTCGTAGCAAATGAAGCTGTAATAACAGCAATCAGCTTTGCTGAGTCTTCAAAGTCTAGTTTGCCAAGATCTGCTGGTTTTATTTTTAACAGGCTTTTACCAAGCATTGTGTATCCTACACTTAGGCCTCCAATAACAGCAGAATGGTATACAAGGTTAGTAATAGTTTTTTCGGTGCTCATTTTTAAAAAATAAAATAATTATAATTAATAAAAAAACATGAACAGCGATGATCTACTTCCTGAACTTATGATTACAAATGATCAAGTTGATGACCAAGCTATTATGCGCCAAAAGGAAAGGCTGTATTCTTTGGCGGCGTGTGGAAAAACAAAACAGTACCTTGGAAATGAATTCAGCATAGAACAGATTCAACAAATGTCGCCACAAGACATTGTAAAGTATCACAACAGGTATGAAGCGCAACTGGGGTCAAGAATGGTAAAAAGCGTTGGGCAAACGGTTCTTAGTTTGTACACTAAACTAGTTAGTAGATTTGCTCCCATTGATTCTGAACAAGATTTTATGTATGATTTAACGCAGGATCCAGTTTTAACAAAGTCATTAGAGTCTCTAGGATGTGATCTATATTACAGATTTGGAACATTGTTATCGCCATTAATCATGGGATTAATTACTTTTAATCATATAGATTTTGTTTCCCTTCAAAATGACCGAGCCAGAAAATCAGCAGAATCAGAAAACATTGAATCAGGTGGAGAAAGTGACCAGTAAAAAGCCTCCTCATCCTGGGCGTGTTGCAGCAGGAAAAAAATTAGCAGAGTGGAACAAACAAAAAAAATTAATGTTGCAATCACAGAATATAACTCATAATGAAAAAACACCAGTTGTGCCAGAGCCACAACAAGAACAAGTTGTTTCAAGTCCCGCAACATCATCATGGATTATTTGGATTAAAAGAGTTAGCATTTTTGGCGTCATTGCTGTTGGTGGGGGTGGTTATTACGTTTATAAAACATATAAAGAAAGACAGCAAAAACCAAAGCAGCCCAAAAAATCACAGCCACTAAATACAAAATCTGAACAAAAAAGAATACCAGAACCACCAACAACAAAAGATCATTTTGATCCATTTGATATGCAGTAATATTTCAAGAACTTAATAAATAATTATAAGTGACTTGAATAAGAACTTGATAACGACTTCATGACGACTTGATGAAAACTTAAATAAGAACTTGATAAGAACTTGAGGTAACTTGATTAAAAACTTAAAGTAACTTGATTAAGAACTAGATTAAGAATTTGGGGTAACTTGATTAAGAACTTGGGGTGACTTAATTAAGGACTTGGGGAAACTTAATTAAGGACTTGGGGTGACTTAATTAAGTTCTTAATTAAGGACTTGGGGTGACTTAATTAAGGACTTGGGGTGACTTAATTAAGGACTTGGGGCGAAAAGTGGAACTGGTAGGACCACTTCTCATTTGATATGTCAGCCACTTGCTTTGTGACTGAACAGGATGTGCGTGGGCGCTGTGCAGTGATTCGTTGGCCTGCAGCTACTAGTTAAGCGCGATGAAGAACAGAGAAAGAGGCAGCTCACGCTATAGCAAAGAACGTGTTAGCGCACGCCCGCTGTGCGGACAGACCGCGCCGCAAGCCCGGTGAGAGAAGAAACGCAGTAGGCGCGCGAGGCGTGTTTTATTGATTTTTAGGTCAGAACATAGGGAGACACACAGTTTGTAAACAGGGCGCTCGGCCTGCTGACTTACTGCGTCGTTATAATTGTGTTGTCTTGGTCTTGCAAAAAAGATGACAGTCAACCGACTAGTAATACAGACTGTTTGGGGGAACGCAGACACTATTTATTATGGATGACTGTTCGGCCGAAACTGGCTTTCAGTGGAAGACATGCTAGGATAAGTGTGTGGATTTTATGTCAAAAATATAACTCAGTTTTAAAAGACTTTAGAGAACAATTAAAGACAGTGGTTTTATTTCACATGAAAGACAGAGACGCATTTGATGAATGTATGCGTGAAAATGATGTTATTGAAAACGATCAAGAAAAACGAAGGATTAAGCAAAAACTAAAGTCTCAAAAGTTTTCTAAATTAGTGTTAAAAACAGATAATCCTACACATTATGTATGTTTGTAAAGTGTTTACTATTAGAGAACTATAAAATAGGCACTCTGGGTAAGCCGGCGGAGCAACAGCGAAACCGGCTTCAGCCGGTTGGAGCTGGCGGAGGTGGGTGAGCCAGAGTGCCTATTTTATAGTTCTCTCCACTGACTCACATGCATATCTCCTATACAACTCCAGCCACCCATCCTCCGCCAGGAACAGTATACCACATTCTCAGTTCCAAAGGCTCAGGCGCATTTGCAGTAGAGAGCAGGACTTTGAGAATGAGGCTCAGAGGATGTCCACCTTCTTCATAGCCCGCCAGTACCCAGAGGATATTGTGCAAACAGCACTTGAACGTGCACGCTCTACCAGCCGCACAGAAGCCCTGAGACCAAAAGCAACGGGAGAGGATGAGGACCGCGCTGTGGTAGTCATCCCATACCACCCTCACAACCTACCAGTCTGCAGAATCCTGCGTGAAAACTTTAGTCTCCTCCAGCAAGATCCAGACCTCAAACAAATTTTTTCCAAGCCACCACTGATTGCTTTTCAGAGGGACAAGAACCTGCGTGACATGCTTGTGAGGTCCAAGCTTAGACCGCAGGCCACCCAGTCAACCTCACCTGGGTGCAGACCTTGTGGGGACAAAAAATGCAAGACGTGCCCATTTATAGACACTGCAACTACAGTCGTGGGACCCACTGGCACATTCACTGTGAGGTCCAGTTTAAACTGCCAGTCTAGGAACTTAGTGTACGTCTTGACCTGCACCCTCTGCTCCAAGCTGTATATTGGGGAGACCTACCGCTCATTGGCCGACCGCTTTTCAGAGCACCTGAGGTCGATGAAGCTGGGCCACAACAACCCAGTCGGCCAACATTTTGTTGGTCCGTATCACAGCTTCAGTCATGCGAAGATATCAGCAGTGTGGCAGAACCCCAGAGATCGTGTATACAGAAAGCACATGGAGAGCCTTGTCATCAGCCGCTTGGGCACCACACAGCCAGCTGGGATGAACATCAGAGTCACTGACGTCTAGCTGAGCCAGGGCCCTTCTGCCTTAATCTCTCTGTCCTGTCCCTCTTTAGCCCCTGTTTCTTTCTCTTTCAGTAGGCAAAATAGTGAATATTTCCATTTATTCCCCTCCTTTTGTGTGTGTGTGTGGTGTGGGTGTGGGGTGGGGGGGTGGGTGTTGTGTGTGTGTGTGTGTGTGGTGTTGTGTGTTTTGTGGGGGTTGTGGTGGTGTGTGTGTGCGCGCGTGTGTGTGTTGGTGTCTTTGTGTGAACTGTGGTGTGTGTCTGTGTGAACTCAATACACCTGAACAGTGATCAGTGACTTTATTTTGGTCCAACTTGATCATTAAATGAAATGTTCTCACCCAATTCTCACAGAGGCTTTCCTGTCTACACTGTCCTCTCCTTTCACTTTGACAACGGGCCTATGGCTTGAAACGTCAGTGTTCTCACTAATGGATTCTACTACCACCAAAAGGTTTTTATAAACTTTATTATTTTTTAATTTTATGGACAGTATGTTTTAGTGCCCATTCCCCTCTCCCGATAGGTGAAGCCAGATAGTATGGACAGTATGTTTTAGTGCCCATTTCCCTCTCCCGACACGTGAAGCCAGATAGTATGGACAGTATGTTTTAGTGCCCATTTCCCTCTCCCGATAGGTGAAGCCAGATAGTATGGACTGTATGTTTTAGTGCCCATTCCCCTCTCCCGATAGGTGAAGCCAGATAGTATGGACAGTATGTTTTAGTGCCCCTACCCCTTCTCCCGATAGGTGAAGGCAGATAGTATGGACAGTATGTTTTAGTGCCCATTCCCCTCTCCCGACACATGAAGCCAGATACTATGGACTGTATGTTTTAGTGCCCATTCCCCTCTCCCGATAGGTGAAGCCAGATAGTATGGACAGTATGTTTTAGTGCCCATTCCCCTTCTCCCGATAGGTGAAGCCAGATAGTATGGACAGTATGTTTTAGTGCCCCTACCCCTTCTCCCGATAGGTGAAGGCAGATAGTATGGACAGTATGTTTTAGTGCCCATTCCCCTCTCCCGATAGGTGAAGGCAGATAGTATGGACAGTATGTTTTAGTGCCCATTCCCCTCTCCCAATAGGTGAAGGCAGATAGTATGGACAGTATGTTTTAGTGCCCTTCCCCTCTCCCTATAGGTGAAGGCAGATAGTATGGACAGTATGTTTTAGTGCCCATTCCCCTCTCCCGATAGGTGAAGGCAGATAGTATGGACAGTATGTTTTAGTGCCCATTCCCCTCCCGATAGGTGAAGAAGCAGATAGTATGGACAGTATGTTTTAGTGCCCATTTCCCTCTCCCGATAGGTGAAGCCAGATAGTATGGACAGTATGTTTTAGTGCCCATTCCCCTCTCCCGACACGTGAAGCCAGATAGTATGGACAGTATGTTTTAGTGCCCATTCCCCTCTCCCGATAGGTGAAGCCAGATAGTATGGACAGTATGTTTTAGTGCCCCTTCCCCTCTCCCTATAGGTGAAGCCAGATAGTATGGACAGTATGTTTTAGTGCCTATTCCCCTGTCCCGATAGGAGAAGCCAGATAGTATGGACAGTATGTTTTAGTGCCCATTCCCCTCTCCCGATAGGTGAAGGCAGATAGTATGGACAGTATGTTTTAGTGCCCTTCCCCTCTCCCGACACGTGAAGCCAGATAGTATGGACAGTATGTTTTAGTGCCCATTCCCCTCTCCCGATAGGTGAAGCCAGATAGTATGGACAGTATGATTTAGTGCCCATTCCCCTCTCCCGATAGGTGAAGCCAGATAGTATGGACAGTATGTTTTAGTGCCCATTTCCCTCTCCCGATAGGTGAAGCCAGATAGTATGGACAGTATGTTTTAGTGCCCATTCCCCTCTCCCGATAGGTGAAGCCAGATAGTATGGACAATATGTTTTAGTGCCCATTCCCCTCTCCCGATAGGTGAAGCCAGATAGTATGGACAGTATGTTTTAGTGCCCATTCCCCTCTCCCGATAGGTGAAGCCAGATAGTATGGACAGTATGTTTTAGTGCCCATTTCCCTCTCCCGATAGGTGAAGCCAGATAGTATGGACAGTATGTTTTATTGCCCATTTTCCTCTCCCGATACTTGAAGCCAGATAGTATGGACAGTAATAAAAATCATTTTTGTGTTTTAGTGCCCATTCCTCTCCCTACTGCTTCTGTTATAACATTCTGGGAAGATGAGAGAAAGCGAGAACACTCCTTCTAAATTTTTTTTCTTTGAAAATAAGCACTAGTCCTTCTGCCCCAACTCCCTCTCCTCCCCCCTCCGTAATGAACATTTGGAAGGTAAGTGCCCTCTCCCCATCTGCCCCGCATTCATGAAAATGTGGAATGTGATTCCACGGACTCACTCTCTCTTTCTCTCTCTCTCCTCTCTCTCTCTCTCTCTCTCTCTCTCTCTCTCTCTCTCTCTATATATATATATATATATATATATATAAAGGAGTCTACCAAGTGGTTCTGCGGTCCATGTTTTCCTTCTTCTTCTTTCTTTTTTCCTTCTTCTTCTTTCTATATATATATATATATATATATATATGTGTGTGTGTGTGTGTGTGTGTGTGTGTGTGTGTGTGTGTGTGTGTGTGTGTGTGTGTGTGTGTGTGTTTCTCCCTCTCTAAGGTCACCATGCGAATGATTCACTGCCAGATGTTTCTCTCCCTCTCTAAGGTCAACATGTAAATGATTCACTGCCAGGTGTGTTATTTCCCCTCTGTATGGTCAACCAATGAACGATTCACTGCCAGGTGTGTTATTTCCCCTCTGTATGGTCAACATGTGAATGGTTCACCGCCAGGTGTGTTATTTTCCCTTGTATGGTCAACATGTGAATGGTTCACTGCCAGGTGGGGTTATTTCCCCTCTGTATGGTCAACATGTGAATGGTTCACTGCCAGGTGTGTTATTTCATTCTGCATGGTTAACATGTGAATGGTTCACTGCCAGGTGTGTTATTTCCCCTCTGTATGGTCAACATGTGAATGGTTCAATGCCAGGTGTGTTATTTTATTCTGCATGGTTAACATCAGCGGTTCACTGCCAGGTGTGTTTTTCTCTCCGTTTGCGTTGTCAGCATGTGAACTGTTCACTGTCAGAAAAGTTTTTTCTTCTCTCTTTGCATGGGCAGTCTTTGAACCATGCATTACTAACTGCATTGATGACCTCTGTATAGTCAATGACCTCTGTATAGTCAATGACCTCTGTATAGTCAATTACCTCTGTATAGTCAATGACCTCTGTATAGTCAATGACCTCTGTATAGTCAATTACCTCTATATAGTCAATCTGTGAACCTTTCACTGACGACTGTTCTTCCCCCACTTCACGGTCATCCTGCTAAGTCTTCATTGTCAGATGTGTGTTTGTGCCACTGCATGGTCATCCTGCTAAGTCTTCATTGTCAGATGTGTGTTTGTGCCACTGCATGGTCATCCTGCTAAGTCTTCATTGTCAGATGTGTGTTTGTGCCACTGCATGGTCATCCTGCTAAGTCTTCACTGTCAGATGTGTGTTTGGGCCACTGCATGGTCATCCTGCTAAGTCTGCATTGTCAGATGTGTGTTTGGGCCACTGCATGGCAACTGTGAACGGTTCGCTTCTATGTGGGCTTTCTCCCTCCCTATGGTCAACATGTGAACAGTTCGCTGCTATGTGTGCTTTCTTCCTCCCTATGGTCAACATGTGAACAGTTCGCTGTTATGTGTGCTTTCTCCCTCCCTATGGTGTGAGTATTGTGTGTGTGTGTGTGTGTGTGTGTGTGTGTGTGTGTGTGTGTGTGTGTGTGTGTGTGTGTTCCTCTGAGCCATGCTCACAGACCACTGGTAGGACACAGGGTCAGAACTGTAGAACTGCAGAGTGCCAGTCCTCTGAGCCATGCTCACAGACCGCTGGCAGGACACAGGGTCAGGGTCAGAACTGTAGAACTGCAGAGTGCCAGTCCTCTGAGCCATGCTCACAGACCCCTAGCAGGACACAGGGTCAGAACTGTAGAACTGCAGAGTGCCAGTCCTCTGAGCCATGCTCACAGACCCCTGGCAGGACACAGGGTCAGAACTGTAGAACTGCAGAGTGCCAGTCCTCTGAGCCATGCTCACAGACCACTGGCAGGACACAGGATGAGAACTGTAGAACTGCAGAGTGCCAGTCCTCTGAGCCATGCTCACAGACCACTGGCAGGACACAGGATGAGAACTGTAGAACTGCAGAGTGCCAGTCCTCTGAGCCATGCTCACAGACCACTGGCAGGACACAGGATGAGAACTGTAGAACTGCAGAGTGCCAGTCCTCTGAGCCATGCTCACAGACCACTGGCAGGACACAGGATGAGAACTGTAGAACTGCAGAGTGCCAGTCCTCTGAGCCATGCTCACAGACCACTGGCAGGACACAGGATGAGAACTGTAGAACTGCAGAGTGCCAGTCCTGAGCCTGCTCACAGACCACTGTCAGGACACAGGGCAGAACTGTAGAACTGCAGAGTGCCAGTACACCACAGACCACTGGCAGGAACAGGATCAGATAGAACTGTAGAACTGCAGAGTACCAGTCTCTGAGCCATGCTCACAGACCACTGGCAGGACACAGGGAGGCGTAGAACTGAGAGTGCCAGTCCTCTGAGCCATGCTCACAGACCCTGCAGGACACAGGGTCAGAACTATAGAACTGCAGAGTGCCAGCCCTCTGAGCCATGCTCACAGACCACTGGCAGGACACAGGGTCAGAACTGTAGAACTGCAGAGTGCCAGTCCTCTGAGCCATGCTCACAGACCCCTGGCAGGACAAAGGATCTGAATCAGAATCAGAATTTTGGGAAGTCCCCTCAGCTTTTTTGGTGTGCTCCTTTTTATGTGTCCTTTATATGTGTCCTTTTTATGTGTCCTTTTCATGTCCTTTTATGCTTCCTTTTTGATGTGTCCTTATTTGAGGTGTCCCTTGTTCTAATGTGTCTTTCACATGATGTTCCAATGCATTGATTTAGTCGACATGGTGAGGCAGTTCTGTTACGAGCTGCCTAATCATATCAAGATCACAACCGAATATATTTTGGGTCATTGTTGAGGAAATGGACATTACTGGTTTTGCTTACGTGCGCGTTTAAGATGTGTTAAAGAATTATGCCAGTCTCTAGTCACTATTGGACAACAGTTTTCTTCCAAGTTTACCTCTGTTCCAATGCGTCAGTACTTTTGAATCGTTGTGACATTGTCTTGAGTAAGTTAACATTTGAAGAGGAAAAAAGCGAACTGACTTATAAGACCCCCATGTAATCTTCTATACTTGAGACCTAACGATTTGGGCTTTCTTTAAACAGTCACCATAATTTAAGTGAATTTCAAAGTTTACTAGTTCTGCTGATCCCATCTGTACTCCCAAAAGCACCTACTTTGCTTTTCAGCTAAAACCTTTCCACATCTACAATACTGAATATAGTCTTGTAAGGTTTACAAACACGAAAGAAACATCATACTGCTTATGGATCATTGGAGCAAGGTGTTAATGTGGCAGAAGTGCAGTGGAGTCCGTTTACATCTGACACTTTACACAAATCAATGCGCACAGGCATGGCTAGCGACATCCCAAACACTCAACTACACACACACACACACACACACACACACACACACACACACACACACACACACACACACACCACGCACGCACGCACGCACACACACACACACACACACACACACACACACACACACACACACACACACAGCACACACACACACACACACGCACTCACTCACTCACTCACTCACAACCCTCTCTCTCTTTCTCTCTCTCTCTCAAACACACACACACACACACACACACACACACACACACACACCCCACGCGCACCCACACCACGCACGCGCACACACACACACACACACTCACTCACTCACTCACTCACTCACAACCCTCTCTCTCTCTTTCTCTCTCTCTCTCAAACTCAACACACACACACACACACACACACACACACACACCGCCACACACACACACACACACACACACACACACACACACACACACACACATGCACACACACACACACGGCCGCACGCCACACACACCACACACACCACACACACACACACACACACACACACACACACACACACACACACACACCACACTTGATTTATTGCCCCATTTTGTAGATGGTTCTTGTTCATTCTTGCAGTGTGAATTTGGTTAAAAGCCTACTTGAACCTTTTATATTTTCTTTGGGTCGATAAACTTTATCGTAACTAAGTCTTAGTCCCTCTTCTCATACGTCACCTTACTTACCTTACCTTATCTTAGCTGATATCGTTTTTTTTTTTCTGGTTTAGACTGATCTTACCTCAGATCATCTTATCTGACCTCATCTGACGTCATGTTATCTTATCTTATCTTTACTTATATTGTCTTATCTTATCGTATCTTATCTTATTTGTCTTGTCTTGTCTTGTCTTGGTCTTGTCTTATCTTACAAAATGTGTTTTGAGAATGCGGTCAAAATCTTATCTTATCTCATCTTATCTATCTTACAAAATGTCTTGAAGATGCGGTCAACAATCTTATCTATCTTATCTTATCTTGTGTTATCTCGTCTCGTCTCGTCTCGTCTCGTCTCGTTTTATCTTATCTTATCTTATCTCATCTTATCTTGCAAAATGTCTTTGAGGATGCAGTAAAATATCTGTTTTACCTTATCTTATGTTATGTTATCTTCTCTTTCTTATTTACCTTACTTTATTTTACTTTGCCTTGCCTTGCCTTGCCTGACTTAACCTTACCTTGACTTTACTTTACCTTGCCTTGCCTTGCCTGACTTTACCTTACCTTACCTTACCTTACTTTACTTTACCTTGCCTTGCCTTGCCTTATTTTATCTTACCTCACCTTACCTTACCTTATCCTATCTTATCTCATCTTACCTTACCTTATCTTATCTTATCTCATCTTACCTTATTTTATCTTACCTTACCTTACCTTGCCCTGCCTTACCTTACCTTACCTTATTTTCATCTTACCTTATTATGCCTTTCCTTACTTTACCTTACCTTGCCTTGCCTTGTCTTGCCTTGCCTTACCTTGCCTTACTTTATCTTGTCTTCCCTTCCCTTGCCTTACCTTGCCATACCTTCCTTTATCTGACCTTACCTTGCTCTACCTTACCTTACCTTACTTTACCGTGCTTTGCCTTGCCTCGGCTTGCCTTCCCTTGCCCTGTATTGCCTCGCCTTCCCTGCCTTGCCTTGCCTTCCCTTCCCTTGCCTTGCCTTCCCTTGCCTTGTATTGCCTTGCCTTCCCTGGCCTTGCCTTGCCTTCCCTTGCCTTGTATTGCCTTGCCTTCCCTGGCCTTGCCTTGCCTTCCCTTGCCTTGTATTGCCTTGCCTTCCCTGGCCTTGCCTTGCCTTCCCTTGCCTTGTATTGCCTTGCCTTCCCTGGCTTTGCCTTGCCTTCCCTTGCCTTGTATTGCCTTGCCTTCCCTGGCCTTGCATTGCCTTGCCTTGCCTTACCTTGCCTTCTCTGGCCTTGCCTTGCCTTGTCTTGCCTTGTATTGCTTTGTATTGCCTTGCCTTCCCTGGCCTTGCCTTGCCTTCCTTGCCTTACCTTGCCTTGCCTTGCCTTCCCTGGCCTTACCTTGCCTTGCCTTGCCTTCCCTTGCCTTGTATTGCCTTGCCTTCCCTGGCCTTGCCTTGCCTTCCCTTGTCTTGTATTGCCTTGCCTTCCCTGGCCTTACCTTGCCTTGCCTTCCCTTGCCTTGTATTACCTTGCCTTCCCTTGCCTTGTATTGCCTTGCCTTCCCTGGCCTTGCCTTGCCTTCCCTTGCCTTGTATTGCCTTGCCTTCCCTGGCTTTACCTTGCCTTGCCTTCCCTTGCCTTACCTTGCCTTCCCTGGCCTTGCCTTGCCTTGCCTTCCCTGGCCTTGCCTTGTATTGCCTTGCCTTCCCTGGCCTTGCCTTGCCTTCCCTTGCCTTGTATTGCCTTGCCTTCCCTGGCCTTGCCTTGCCTTCCCTTGCCTTGCCTTCCCTTTCCTGGCCTTGCCTTGCCTTCCCTTGCCTTCCCTTGCCTTGCCTTCCCTGGCCTTACCTTGCCTTCCCTTGCCTTGCCTTACCTTCCCTTGCCTTGCCTTCCCTGGCCTTCCCTGGCCTTCCCTTGCCTTCCCTTGCCTTGCCTTCCTTTGCCTTGCCTTGCCTTGCCTTCCCTGGCCTTCCCTGGCCTTCCCTTGCCTTCCCTTCCCTTGCCTTTCCTTACCTTCCCTTGCCTTGCCTTCCCTGGCCTTCCCTGGCCTTCCCTTGCCTTCCCTTGTCTTGCCTTGCCTCTGCCTTGCCTGTTGCCTTGCCTTATAACCCAGCCATCCCCGTCTGTTCATCTTAATCCCCAGCCGGAACCAGGTCGATTCTGACACACACCCAATTGATTTTCACAGCAGGTTAACCCAGGTGACAGGACGCTTGTTTATTTCTTTGTTTAGCTGTTTCGGGTTTAGGGGTTGGTGGTTTATTTTCTTTTTTAAGATTATTTAAAGCAACACTGATGTTTGATTGTTTGTTTGTTATATTTTTTTCGATTAATTAAAGCAACATAGATATGCCCTCTCTCTCTCTCTCTCTCTCTCTCTCTCTCTCTCTCTGGCCTCATCTGTCCTCTCTAAGGCAAATGTGGATAGTATTTGATCATCTCGTCATCAATGGACATAAGTTTTCAGTTGACGAAGAAGGGAATTTTTGAGACTGGAAAAAAGGGAACTGGCCACTGCTCTAGGAGGGGCATTTCTCCAGTGACCAATAATCTATTGTTTCCTACTAGGTCGACAGGAACTCTGACAATACACCGATCTTTGAAATAGTGAGTAAGGCTGTGTGCATAGTGCGCCGCCCGTCCGGGAGAAAGAAAAAACCCTGCTCTGGTTCATCTCTTTTCCAACTTAATGGCGACGGCCAAAGCCGTGCATAGTGCACCCGGCCAGACCCGTGTGATGAGAGCCGTGATTTTGCCGGTCGTGCAAACCGCACTTTTCCCGACCGTCCGGGTGAAGGGACAGAGTTTCTCCTCCGAGTTGTTACACTTGTTATCTTTCTTTCCAACATGTGTATTACACTTGTTATCTTTCTTTCCAACATGTGTGTTACAAGTTGTTATCTTTCTTTCCAACATGTACCGAGTTGTTACACTTGTTATCTTTCTTTCCAACATGTGTGTTATACTTGTTATCTTTCTTTCCAACATGTGTATTACATTTGTTATCTTTCTTTCCAACATGTGTGTTACACTTGTTATCTTTCTTTCCAACATGTACCGAGTTGTTACACTTGTTATCTTTCTTTCCAACATGTACCGAGTTGTTACACTTGTTATCTTTCTTTCCAACATGTGTGTTACACTTGTTATCTTTTGTTCCAACATGTGACGAGTTGTTACACTTGTTATCTTTCTTTCCAACATGTGTGTTACACTTGTTATCTTTTGTTCCAACATGTACCGAGTTGTTACACTTGTTATCTTTCTTTCCAACATGTGTGTTACACTTGTTATCTTTTGTTCCAACATGTACCGAGTTGTTACACTTGTTATCTTTCTTTCCAACATGTACCGAGTTGTTACACTTGTTATCTTTCTTTCCAACATGTACCGAGTTGTTACACTTTTTATCTTTCTCTCCAACATGTGTGTTATACTTGTTATCTTTCTTTCCAACATGTGTGGTACACTTGTTATCTTTCTTTCCAACATGTACCGAGTTGTTACACTTGTTATCTTTCTTTCCAACATGTGTGGTACACTTGTTATCTTTCTTTCCGACATGTGACGAGTTGTTAAACTTGTTACCTTTCTTTCCAACATGTGTATTACACTTGTTATCTTTCTTTCCAACATGTGTGTTACACTTGTTATCTTTCTTTCCAACATGTGTGTTACACTTGGTATCTTTCTTTCCAACATGTACCGAGTTGTTACACTTGTTATCTTTCTTTCCAACATGTGTGTTACACTTGTTATCTTTCTTTCCAACATGCGTGGTACACTTGTTATCTTTCTTTCCAACATGTGCCGACGAGAAACTGATCACTTCCGCGAGGCTACGATCATTCACTTACACAAATATGACCATAATCATGCCATCGGAGATATTCTCTCTGCTGCTTGGGACAACATATCAAGAAAAGTGGGAGGAAATGGTAAATAGTAAAAATGCTTTCTACTGTTTTTCCACCAAAGGTACAAAGTTACAAACAAATCTTCAACATCAGATCCAATACAATTCATATCAACAGAAAGAGCCACTCACGGATATATTTTCAACAAAACCTAAGAAACATCCACATTGATTTCATAAGTCCTTAAAGGTGTTTAATCACTGTTTTATTCAATCCATTTTGACGTTTTCTTTTACGTTTTAGAAATAAGAATGTCTTAAACCGATTGGTGAATATGTACAGTAGGATGGTGAGTGTGCCACGGGTAAATCTAACTGAACCGTATGAACGTTGTGTGAGAGTGAAGGCAAGGAAGATTGTGAATAATCACAGTCATCCTCTTTCAAACTATTACGAATTGCTGCATTTCGGTTTTCCAAACCCAGAACACACAGAACAGGAAGCAGTTTTACCACAAGCCCAAGGAGTTCTGGAATAAATCATATCATACAACTCTACACTATACACTGTTACTGTATGCTGACTTGATCAGAGCGTGCGTGAGTGGATGTGGGGTGGTGGGTGGTGGTGGTGGTGGTGGTGCAAGAAAGTGCGAATGGGTGCGTGCATCTACATGTAAAAGCATCTGTGTGTGTGTGTGTGTGTGTGTGTGTGTGTGTGTGTGTGTGTGTGTGTGTGTGGTGTGTGTGTGTCTGGTTGTATAAGTGAATGTGACGTACACGATCGGGTGCACATATACACGGCGTGTTGTGTGTACAGTGTTGTGTTTTCCCTTCACCACCACCACAATACCAATTTTTGCATTCTCGTGATCGCCGTTTTCACATCGCGTGTCGAAGAGAATTGTGTGAGGCCGCCGGCTCCGTCCGGGACTACTCTGCACGCTTCCAAGGACCCGGACAACCGGATGGGGCATGGCCATGCTTTGCACGGCCGGGTCCGGGTCTACTATGCACGTAGCCTAACGGTTCCACTGCACGGGCGTGTGCGTGTGTGGTGTGTGTGTGTGTGTGTGTGTGTGTGTGTGTGTGTGTGTGTGTGTGTGTGTGTGTGTGTGTGTGTGTGTGAATTCCATGAGTGACAGTGATGGTGAGGGTGACTGTCAGTTCCGAGCTAAAAGGTGGGGTGAGTGTTGAACTTGACAATACACGAATCATAGGTGCTGAGTACAGCCAGCTAAAAGGTGGGGTGAGTGTTGAGCTTGACAATACACGAATCATAGATGCTGAGTACAGCCAGCTAAAAGGTGGGGTGAGTGTTGAGCTTGACAATACACGAATCAAAGGTGCTGAGCACAGCTTAACAGGATGCTCTTTTACATATGTAAATAACTTTTCATTTTCTAAATTTGGAATGAAATATTAAAGTGTTTAATCCCGAAATAAATAGAGTAAGATTTCATGGCTTAAATCTGTTCTTTCGGTCTTACTTTTTGTTTGTTTGTTTGCCTTGTTGTGTTTTGTTTTTGTTTAAACGTTTACGGGCACACTCAATGTTCTGTAAGTCTGCAGCAGTTACATTCACAAAACAGGGACGTTCATCAGGTGGCATCGTGTGTTTTGTTTAAAGCGTATGTGCCTCTTACATTCGATATATTGATGTTTATTACTGAAACTTTATGGTTTTCCTAATTAACATAAACATGTTAGGCACTCCCAAAGATATTTTGTATGTTTCAGTTGATGTGGCACCCAAAGGATCACCATTTTATCGATAGTCCGTTAGAATTTTAACTAATAGATAGATAGATAGATAGATAGATAGATAGATAGATAGATAGATAGATAGATAGATAGATAGATAGATAGATAGATAGATATTGTCTTGAGACTCGAAGAGTAGAACTTCTAATTTAAACTCTGTTGACTCCTTACGTGAAAGTATCATAAGTTCACTATGTGAAATAGGACCTCTGAAAATAAATAGAAACTCATCAACACGTATGGAAACGCTTGATAAATAAGTGAATTACTTTGGATTTTTGTATTATAAAATGGTGCATGTAATGGCGACCTCTAAGGTTGCCCCCCCCCCCCCCCCCACACACACACACACACATCTAAAATATGGTAACAGTGTTAATGATTATTTTACTGTGTCTAGTAATTTTTTTTTCAATATGCTATACGTCATTCAAATTTAGCATTCATTTGAAAGATGGAGTCAAATCCCATGCCAGTTTAATTCTGCTTATATCCTGCTGACAAAAATGGTCAAAGTTACCACACCTGTAGAAATACAAACTGTCAGTGAGATTGTGAGGAACAGTAACCTGGAGAGAACATGACTTTAATAACGTGGAGAGAACATGACTTCAATGACGTGGAGAGAACATGACTTCAATGACGTGGAGAGAACATGACTTCAATGACGTGGAGAGAACGTGACTTCAATGACCTGGAGAGAACATGACTTCAATGACCTGGAGAGAACCTGACTTCAATGAACACCTGTCAGTGAGACTGTGAGGAACAGTGACCTGGAGAGAACATGACTTCAATGACCTGGAGAGAACATGACCTCAATGACGTGGAGAGAACATGACTTCAATGACCTGGAAAGAACATGACTTCAATGACCTGGAGAGAACCTGACTTCAATGAACACCTGTCAGTGAGACTGTGAGGAACAGTGAGCTGGAGAGAACATGACTTCAATGACCTTCGAGAGAACATGACTTCAATGACCTGGAGAGAACATGACTTCAATGACCGGGAGAGAACATGACTTCAATGAACACCTGTCAGTGAGACTGTGAGGAACAGTGAGCTGGAGAGAACATGACTTCAATGACCTGGAGAGTACATGACTTCAATGATCTGGAGAGAACATGACTTCAATGACCTGGACAGAACCTGACTTCAATGAACACCTGTCAGTGAGACTGTGAGGAACAGTGAGCTGGAGAGAACATGACTTCAATGACCTTCGAGAGAACATGACTTCAATGACCTGGAGAGAACATGACTTCAATGACCTGGAGAGAACATGACTTCAATGAACACCTGTCAGTGAGACTGAGGAACAGTAACCTGGAGAGAACATGACTTCAATGACCTGGAGAGAACATGACTTCAATGACCCGGAGAGAACATGACTTCAATGACCTGGACAGAACCTGACTTCAATGAACACCTGTCAGTGAGACTGTGAGGAACAGTGAGCTGGAGAGAACATGACTTCAATGACCTTCGAGAGAACATGACTTCAATGACCTGGAGAGAACATGACTTCAATGACCGGGAGAGAACATGACTTCAATGAACACCTGTCAGTGAGACTGTGAGGAACAGTGAGCTGGAGAGAACATGACTTCAATGACCTGGAGAGTACATGACTTCAATGATCTGGAGAGAACATGACTTCAATGACCTGGAGAGAACCTGACTTCAATGAACACCTGTCAGTGAGACTGTGAGGAACAGTGAGCTGGAGAGAACATGACTTCAATGACCTGGACAGAACCTGACTTCAATGAACACCTGTCAGTGAGACTGAGGAACAGTAAACTGGAGAGAACATGACTTCAATGACCTGGAGAGAACGTGACTTCAATGACGTGGAGAGAACATGACTTCAATGACCTGGAGAGAACATGACTTCAATGACCTGGAGAGAACCTGACTTCAATAAACACCTGTCAGTGAGACTGTGAGGAACAGTAACCTGGAGAGAACATGACTTCAATGACCTGGAGAGAACATGACTTCAATGACCTGGAGAGAACATGACTTCAATGACCTGGAGAGAACCTGACTTCAATGAACACCTGTCAGTGAGACTGTGAGGAACAGTAACCTGGAGAGAACATGACTTCAATGACCTGGAGAGAACATGACTTCAATGACCTGGAGAGAACATGACTTCAATGACCTGGAGAGAACATGTCTTCAATGAACACCTGTCATCGAGACTGTGAGGAATAGTAAGCTGGATAGAACATGACTTCAATGACCTGGAGAGAACATGACTTCAATGAACACCTGTCAGTGAGACTGTGAGGAACAGTGACCTGGAGAGAACATGACTTCAATGACCTGGAGAGAACATGACTTCAATGACCTGGAGAGAACATGATTTCAATGACCTGGAGAGAACATGACTTCAATGACCTGGAGAGAACATGACTTTGGAGAGAACATGACTTCAATGACCTGGAGAGAACATGTCTTCAATGAACACCTGGCAGCGAGACTGTGAGGAATAGTAAGCTGGATAGAACATGACTTCAATGACCTGGAGAGAACATGACTTCAATGACCTGGAGAGAACCTGACTTCAATGAACACCTGTCAGTGAGACTGTGAGGAACAGTGACCTGGAGAGAACATGACTTCAATGACCTGGAGAGAACATGACTTCAATGACCTGGAGAGAACATGACTTCAATGACCTGGAGAGAACATGACTTCAATGAACACCAGTGATGCTCGTAAATCGTCAGAATGAATTGTTAGACAGAATGATCTTACACTGAGTTATCGTTAGACACCTTCAACAACTGCATTAAAGAAAGTACGGAATGGATGAGAACAAGAATCCAAGCTAGTTTCTGATCAGAACGGAGACGACTGGTATGACAAAGAATGCTGAACTTTCTGGTATGACAAAGAAGGCGGAACTTTCTGGTATGACAAAGAATGCTGAACTTTCTGGTATGACAAAGAATGCTGAACTTTGAGGTTGAAGAGAGTTATGCAGATTAGCCAACCATACCAGTAACACTGTGTATTAGGATGTATTACACAGATTAGCCAGCCATGTCGGTGACACTGTGTATTAGGATGTATTACACAGATTAGCCAGCCATACTGGTGACATTGTGTATTAGGATGTATTACACAGATTAGCCAGCCATGCCGGTGACACTGTGTATTAGGATGTATTACACAGATTAGCCAACCATACCGGTGACACTGTGTATTAGGATATATTACACAGATTAGCCAGCCATGCCGGCGACACTGTGTATTAGGATGTATTACACAGATTAGCCAACCATACCGGTGACACTGTGTATTAGGATGTATTACACAGATTAGCCAGCCATGCCGGCGACGCTGTGTATTAGGATGTATTACACAGATTAGCCAGCCATGCCGGTGACACTGTGTATAAGGATGTATTACACAGATTAGCCAGCCATGCCGGCGACATTGTGTATTAGGATGTATTACACAGATTAGCCAGCCATGCCAGCGACACTGTGTATTAGGATTATTACACAGATTAGCCAGCCATGCCGGCGACACTGTGTATTAGGATGTATTACACAGATTAGCCAGCCATGCCGGTGACACTGTGTATTAGGATGTATTACACAGATTATCCAGCCATGCCGGTGACACTGTGTATTAGGATGTATTACACAGATTAGCCATCCATACCAGTGCCAGGTGTGTATTAGAATGTATTTTGCTGCAGCACGAAGACAATACAAGCATTTCTTAAGGTAAAAGAAAAGAAATACGACAAGGCTCTGTT
>CM065741.1:287486-307486 GCA_033310375.1 Conus canariensis
TACTCTTAAAATCTCGTTTCTGTGTTAACTGCTATGTCTACAGAACCCTAGGGCGCCATCTTTCCTCCCCCCACCCCCCACCCCACACTCCCTCCACCTCCTCTGTTCGTCTCACAGGCACTGCCAGGTCCCCCACCCCTCCATCCCCCATCCCCATCGTCCCTACGCCTTCTCTCCCATCTCCACTGCAGCACTGTGAAATGTCCTGACCTGATGACTGATGCTCTGTCTTCACTGCAGCACTATGAAATGTCCTGACCTGATGACTGATGCTCTGTCTTCACTGCAGCACTATGAAATGTCCTGACCTGATGACTGATGCTCTGTCTTCACTGCAGCACTATGAAATGTCCTGACCTGATGACTGGTGCTCTGTCTTCACTGCAGCACTATGAAATGTCCTGACCTGATGACTGTGTTTGTGTCTTCACTGCAGCACTATGAAATGTCCTGACCTGATGACTAATGCTCTGTCTTCACTGCAGCACTATGAAATGTCCTGACCTGATGACTGGTGCTCTGTCTTCACTGCAGCACTGTGAAATGTCCTGACCTGATGACTGGTATTGTGTCTTCACTGCAGCACTATAAAATGTCCTGACCTGATGACTGATGCTGTCTTTCTCTCCCCTCTTCACTGCAGCACTATGAAATGTCCTGACCTGATGACTGATGCTCTGTCTTCACTGCAGCACTATGAAATGTCCTGACCTGATGACTGGTGCTCTGTCTTCACTGCAGCACTATGAAATGTCCTGACCTGATGACTGATGTTGTGTCTTTCGCTCCCCTCTTCACTGCAGCACTATGAAATGTCCTGACCTGATGACTGGTGTTGTGTCTTCACTGCAGCACTATGAAATGTCCTGACCTGATGACTGGTGTTGTGTCTTCACTGCAGCACTATGAAATGTCCTGACCTGATGACTGGTGTTGTGTCTTCACTGCAGCACTATGAAATGTCCTGACCTGATGACTGGTGTTGTGTCTTCACTGCAGCACTATGAAATGTCCTGACCTGATGACTGGTGCTCTGTCTTCACTGCAGCACTATGAAATGTCCTGACCTGATGACTGGTGCTCTGTCTTCACTGCTGCACTATGAAATGTCCTGACCTGATGACTGATGCTCTGTCTTCACTGCAGCACTATGAAATGTCCTGACCTGATGACTGATGTTGTGTCTTTCTCTCCCCTCTTCACTGCAGCACTATGAAATGTCCTGACCTGATGACTGATGCTCTGTCTTCACTGCAGCACTATGAAATGTCCTGACCTGATGACTGATGCTCTGTCTTCACTGCAGCACTATGAAATGTCCTGACCTGATGACTGATGCTCTGTCTTCACTGCAGCACTATGAAATGTCCTGACCTGATGACTGGTGTTGTGTCTTCACTGCAGCACTATGAAATGTCCTGACCTGATGACTGGTGTTGTGTCTTCACTGCAGCACTATGAAATGTCCTGACCTGATGACTGATGCTCTGTCTTCACTGCAGCACTATGAAATGTCCTGACCTGATGACTGATGCTCTGTCTTCACTGCAGCACTATGAAATGTCCTGACCTGATGACTGATGCTGTCTTTCGCTCCCATCTTCACTGCAGCACTATGAAATGTCCTGACCTGATGACTGATGCTGTCTTTCTCTCCCCTCTTCAATGCAGCATTATGAAATGTCCTGACTGCAGCACTACGAAATGTTCTGACCTGATGACTGATGCTCTGTCTTCACTGCAGCACTATGAAATGTCCTGACCTGATGAATGGTGTTGTGTCTTCACTGCAGCACTATGAAATGTCCTGACCTGATGACTGATGCTCTGTCTTCACTGCAGCACTATGAAATGTCCTGACCTGATGACTGATGCTCTGTCTTCACTGCAGCACTATGAAATGTCCTGACCTGATGACTGGTGTTGTGTCTTCACTGCAGCACTATGAAATGTCCTGACCTGATGACTGGTGTTGTGTCTTCACTGCAGCACTATGAAATGTCCTGACCTGATGACTGGTGTTGTGTCTTCACTGCAGCACTATGAAATGTCCTGACCTGATGACTGGTGCTCTGTCTTCACTGCAGCACTATGAAATGTCCTGACCTGATGACTGATGTTGTGTCTTTCGCTCCCCTCTTCACTGCAGCACTATGAAATGTCCTGACCTGATGACTGATGCTCTGTCTTCACTGCAGCACTATGAAATGTCCTGACCTGATGACTGATGTTGTGTCTTTCGCTCCCCTCTTCACTGCAGCACTATGAAATGTCCTGACCTGATGACTGATGCTTTGTCTTCACTGCAGCACTATGAAATGTCCTGACCTGATGACTGGTGCTCTGTCTTCACTGCTGCACTATGAAATGTCCTGACCTGATGACTGGTGTTGTGTCTTCACTGCAGCACTATGAAATGTCCTGACCTGATGACTGGTGCTCTGTCTTCACTGCTGCACTATGAAATGTCCTGACCTGATGACTGGTGTTGTGTCTTCACTGCAGCACTATGAAATGTCCTGACCTGATGACTGGTGTTGTGTCTTCACTACAGCACTATGAAATGTCCTGACCTGATGACTGGTGTTGTGTCTTCACTGCAGCACTATGAAATGTCCTGACCTGATGACTGGTGTTGTGTCTTCACTGCAGCACTATGAAATGTCCTGACCTGATGACTGATGCTCTGTCTTCACTGCAGCACTATGAAATGTCCTGACCTGATGACTGATGCTCTGTCTTCACTGCAGCACTATGAAATGTCCTGACCTGATGACTGATGCTCTGTCTTCACTGCAGCACTGTGAAATGTCCTGACCTGATGACTGGTGTTGTGTCTTTCTCTCCCCTCTTCACTGCTGCACTATGAAATGTCCTGACCTGATGACTGATGCTGTCTTTCTCTCCCCTCTTCACTGCAGCACTATGAAATGTCCTGACCTGATGACTGGTGTTGTGTCTTCACTGCAGCACTATGAAATGTCCTGACCTGATGACTGGTGTTGTGTCTTCACTACAGCACTATGAAATGTCCTGACCTGATGACTGATGCTCTGTCTGAATGCAGGTGACGGTATGACCACATGTGTGTTTCTGAGGGTGAAAAGTGTATCGCAGAGATCTAGTTCTGTCAGACAGCGTGGTCTCGGTTTGTACGTATTCAAAACATGCATAGCGCGTCACGCCATATTTTACACAATGTGCATGACGCTTAACTGTGTATTTGTGATCTAGCTTTCTGTATTTAGTAAGAACATTAATTCATATCTTCATTTCCGATAGAAATGGTAGTAGATGGTGTAATCATAGTTAGCACATTTGCAACAAATTTCTTTTTTCATGTGATTTCACTAAACTTTTTTTCATTGGAAAAAAAAATCTAAATAATCATCATTAACAAACAAAGAAGTTTGTCACATTAATTCCATTGCTGAAAATGTTAATTGCAGATTTACAGTTGATATGAATCGTTGACATCTTCACACACGCAATAAATGAAAAGGTTTTTCTATTTTTGAAAAAAAAAGGCAAATGTAATTACGACTATGCTTAATTAGAAAATGCCAATATCAAAACGTTGCCACATAAACATATGTGCATACATACACTCTCTTGCATACACAGCCAGACATTCACACATACACTCTCTTGCATACACGGCCAGACATTCACACATACACTCTCTGCATACACGCCACACATTCACACATACACTCTCTTGCATACACGGCCAGACATTCACACATACACTCTCTTGCATACACGGCCAGACATTCACACATACACTCTCATGCATACACAGCCAGACATTCACACATACACTCTCTGCATACACGGCCAGACATTCAACATACACTGTCATGCATACACGGCCACACATTCACACATACACTCTCTGCATACACGCCAGACATTCACACATACACTCTCTTTGCATACACGGCCAGACATTCATACATACACTCTCTGCATACACGGCCAGATATCATTCTAATGCATACACGGCCAGACATTCACACGTACATGTCTTGCATACACGGCCAGACATTCACACATACACTGTCAATGCATACACGGCCAGACATTCACACTACACTCTCATGCATACACGGCCAGACATTCACACATACACTCTATGCATACACGGCCACACATTCACACATACACTCTCATGCATACACGGCCAGACATTCACACTACATTTCTATGCATACACGGCCACACATTCACACATACACTCTCATGCATACACGGCCAGACATTCACACATACACTCTCATGCATACACGGTCAGACATTCACACATACACTCTCATGCATACACGGCCAGACATTCACACTACACTGTCATGCATACACGGCCAGACATTCACACATACACTGTCATGCATACACGGCCACACATTCACACATACACTCTCATGCATACACGGTCAGACATTCACACGTACACTCTCATGCATACACGGCAGACATTCACACTACACTTCATGCATACACGGCCAGACATTCACACATACACTTCATGCATACACGCCAGACATTCACACATACACTCTCTGCATACACGGCCACACATTCACACATACACTTCATGCACACACGGCCAGACATTCACACATACACTCTCATGCATACACGGCCAGACATTCACACATACACTCTCATGCATACACGGCCAGACATTCACACATACACTGTCATGCATACACGGCCAGACATTCACACATACACTCTCATGCATACACGGCCAGACATTCACACTACACTGTCATGCATACACGGCCAGACATTCACACATACACTCTCATGCATACACTGCCAGACATTCACACATACACTGTCATGCATACACGGCCACACATTCACACATACATGTCATGATACACGGCCACACATTCACACATACACTGTCATGCATACACGGCCACACATTCACACATACACCTCATGCATACACGGCCAACATTCACACATACACTCTCATGCAACACGGCCAACATTCACACATACACTGTCATGCAAACACGCCAGACAGCTGAAGCGGTATGGTTCCATTGACTGGCTTTTTACACACTTAAGGTTAACCAGAAAAGAACGAAAACGGATAATAAGAAATAGCCAGGCATTAGGCATGGCAACTCATTCGGCTTTTTACTCACAAGAAAATGCCTCCCTTCAACTCATCTTACAAGTTTTCTAAGGAGAATGCATCGATCAAAAATTCTCACACACAAATGCATCAATACATTAACTCACTGGAGAAAAAAAATAGTCTCTAAATATAAACTCTCGGTTATCTTTCTCGTCTGTATAGCCGTGGTTACAGTTCCATCAAGTAGCAACAGACCAAGTACTTTCTGAGCAAGACCTGTCACAGCTGAAAAAAATCCCCACTACCCTAATGTTCTGTTTCCAGTCCAGTCCTTGACATGTGTCATGGCGACTCTGATCTTCAGTTAGTCTGCATTGTTTCTGTCTCATTCCTATTTATTTCTAGTCTGATATGAGCGAAGAAAGTGTAAATATATCAAATGCAGTTTTTACATCAACCCTGTCTTGCAAAGTAATGTCACCAGCAAATGAGATACGTTTTAGAATCGTTGAGATGTTTGACTTTTTTCAGTCTAATACCTTTTAATTTTCCGTTTTCATGTATCTTGATTGATAACCATTCAGTGCCATAACTAAACCCCAGAGCAGAAAAATGAAAGAAAACCATGCGTAATAGCTCTTTCTATATTAGATTCTTCGCTGATCCAGTAACAGTATTCTAAACAACTTTGTGTATTTTTCATCAGAACCTTGACCTATCAAATAAACACAATGCCAAAAAGTCGGAAAGTTAGTTATCATGTAATCTTTTCAAATAGTGTCAAAAGCACGTCTTAAATCAACAACAACTGCAACCCCTAGCATTTGACTTAACAGTCGGCAACATCTTTAATTAGCCAGAGAGCTGCTGCTATGCCTTAGCTTTTCATTAAACCAAGCCCACTTGAAGCACGTGCTGACTGACCGAGAGTTAAAAAAATTCCTGTATCGACAGGAAAAAATGCCACCCCCAGTCTTTAATTCTATGGTGACAGAATACATAAAAAGCCTGTATCGATAGGAAAAAGAGTTATCCCCACGTTTAATTCCATGGTGACAGATCACATTAAAAAAAAACCCTGTATTGATAGGAAAAAGAGTCGTCCCCCCTGTTTAATTCCATGGTGACAGATCACGTTAAAAACCTGTATTGATAGGAAAAAGAGTCGTCCCCCCTGTTTAATTCAATGGTGACAGATTACGTTAAAAACCTGTATTGATAGGAAAAAGAGTCGTCCCCGTGTTGAATTCTACTGTGACAAAATTGAAAATGAAATGAGGCAGGGAACAGTAAACAATAGACAAGTAGGGTAACTCTTGCTCCCATAAGAAAACCTAGCTGCATGAGGGAACACCATCCAATCCCTCTCAAAGGCAGATCTATTTGTATTGCCTGCTCCTAGGCCTTTCGTTCACTGGATCGGACTCATCAGGGAGCCACGGCTGGTTGTGTCTGTGCTCCTGGCATGAAATAGAGACACACCACAGTCCATACTACTGTGGTGTTCTCACCACCAAGGATGCAAAAAAGAATCCAACAGTACCCCCAAAGCAGCCAGTGAAGGGAAGTAAATGAAACCAAACGAAAGCGTGGGAGGAAAAAAGTTGCTGAAAAACTAAAGACATTATGCAAAAAGTATAAAATTTAGGGGACAACCTTTGAGCCTACGCTTGAGGATCCACTCAAAGATGCAAGGGAGATCAAAAGACAAACACAAAGACGGACAGAAACAAATACAAATAACCTCGGTATAACTGAAACGAAATTGAAAATGAAATGAGGCAGGGAACAGTAAACAATAAACAATAAACAAGCAGGGTAACTCTTGCTCCCATAAGAAAACCTAACACAGAGTAACTTTCATTCAAGACTGGCACAGCCTTTTCAACTTGAATATAAAGTCAGACAAATACAAAGACGAACAATCTAATAGTGGGGAAAAACAAGCGCAGGCCAACAACCCCTCTGTCATCACAGTAATGACTTGCCAAAGATTTGGACTTAAGGGGGTTGGGGGGGGGGGGGGGGGGGGTTGATGATGAAGAAAATGGGACCATGAAATTAAGAAAATATATTATAAATATGAAAACTCTTCACTAGCTGCATGAGGGAACCATCGCAATCCCTCTCAAAGGCAGATCTGTTTGTATTGCCTGCTCCTAGGCCTTCACTGGCTGCTTTGGGGGTGCTGTTGGATTCTTTTTTGAACCCTTGGTGGTGAGAACACCACAGTATCATGGACTGTGGTGTGTCCCTGTTTGACACCAGGAGCACAGACACAACCAGCCGTGTCTCCCTGATGAGTCCGATCCAACTTTTTTTGTTTTCTTTATTTGTGTTGTTGCTCACAAGTCGTGGGACACTTTCTTTCCTCGATGCATGGTTATTCACACAAGTTTCTCTGTGCTCTCTTTACAATTCTCTGTCCTTCCTTAACCTTCTAGCCTGTTGTCCCCCCTTCCCTCCCTCTCATATCTTCTGTCTTCTCCCAGCCCCAGTGGGAACACAGTAGATGAACTATCTACGGACGTTGTCATCAATATATGCCTGACATTCCCTTCTTAGAGTATGTCACAAAGTGTTAATAAAAACTGTATTGATATGAAAAAGAGTCGTCAACATGTTTGATTCCACAGTGGCTGATCACGTGAATAATCTGTATTGATAGAGGAAAAAAGAGTCATCCCCGTGTTTACGAGAAAAAAAAACTGTAGTGATTGGGGAAAAAAGAGACATCCTCATGTTTAATTCCACGGTGACAGATCCCATGAAAATCAGTTCTGCTCATGGTAGCTGTAAAGGGGTTAAAGGCCAGTGCCCGTGACGTGGTTCCTGATGGCGGATTCAGCAAGCAGACTCCAATCTTACGTTGAACATCAATCAACATTCTCAGCCTGCACTTGAAGTGAAGTGACGACACCCAGATGTTGCCCTAGCTGCTCAATAGACCACCGCGGTATCCTTCCCTCTTGTTCCTCCCAGGGATCACTTTGCACGGAGGGAGTTCTTCCCTCTTGTTCCTCCCAGGAATCGCTTTGCACGGAGGGAGTCCTTCGCTCTTGTTCCTCCCAGGGATCACTTTGCACGGAGGGAGTCCTTCCCTCTTGTTCCTCCCAGGGATCACTTTGCACGGAGGGAGTTCTTCCCTCTTGTTCCTCCAGGGATCACTTTGCACGGAGGGAGTTCCTGAGAAGGTCCTGCCTCACTTGGTGTGTCAGACGTGGCACCGTGGGTTGGGAGTGGCTGAGCCTCACGTGCCAAAGCAATTGATTGGCATCACAAGGGGACTTCCCCGATGTCCGTTGGGTCGATCAGCATCTGCCGTCCTCGGAATAGCTGTGTATGTTCAGTTCAGATAGGCACGTCTTGTACATGTAGGGTTTTTCTTTTCGTGTTACAGACACATACACAACAACAACAGTAACAACAACAACAACAACAACAACAACAACAACAACAACACACACACACACACACACACACACACACACACACACACACACACACACACACACACACGTATGTATATGGAAGCGCTCAATATGCATATATATATATATATATAATATATATATATATATATATATATTATATATATATGTGTGTGTGTGTGTGTGTGTGTGTGGGTGGGTGGTGGTGGGTGGGTGGTGGGTGGGGGGGGGTGTTTTCAAGACATGCAAATGCATGTGTTGGCTGTTCCTTTTTTAGTGTACTATTCGATAATTTGATGTTAAAGGATTAACGCGTTATTGTTGTTTCATATTTGGTAGATTCTCATTGATTTGTATATGTTCATAGCTTTGATCCTCATTGATTGATAATCATGTAACATTTTACCCATTTTCCCTATGTAATAATTATATCTTAAACACATGTACACACTCATGCAATTACCAATAAACACACTCACGTTCATATCAAACTTTTACATGCAGTCAACTCCCTCCAACTCTCCCCATCCCTTCCCTTTCCGCCCATCCTTCCCCACCGTCTAATATCACTTTTAATGAATAGACGCTATACAGAACAACAACAACAACAACAACAACAACAACAACAACAACACACACACACACACACACACACACACACACACACACACACACACACACACACACACACACACACACCATTAATCAGTACCAAAAGAAAGAAAATACACTCTCCGTAACACAGGTCAAGATGGAAAACAAAGAGAGACCCTAGAGCCCTCCTGGAAAACGAACAAACATGTGCACAGAGAGAAGATCATATATGATCAGTTGAAACTTGCAAGGTACCTCCAAATGGTTAAATGCTGATTCTCTCTCTCTCTCTCTCTCTCTCTCTCTCTCTCTCTCTCTCTCTCTCTCTCTCTCTCTCTCTCTCTCTCTCTCTCTCTCTCTCTCGTGGGATTGATCGCAAGCTGACTCAAGAAATCTGAACTCAAGATAAATTATTGTACCTGATATCCACACCTCTTCAACTATTGACATTTACCATCAAGACCATGGTGTTGTGTGTGTGTGTGTGTGTGTGTGTGTGTGTGTGTGTGTGTGTGTGTGTGTGTGTGTGGGATGTGCTGGTGTGTGTGTGTGTGTGTGTGTGTGTGTGGTGTGTGGTGTGTGTGGTGGTGCTGGTGCGTGGTGTGTCGTGTGTGTGTGTGTGTGTGTGTCTGTGGTGTGTGTTGTGTGTGTGTTGTGTGTGTGTGTGTGTGTGTGTTGTGTGTGGTGTGTGGTGTGTGTGTGTGTGTGTGTGTTGTGTGTGTGTGTGGCCGTGTTTGTGTGTGTGTGCGCTCGTGCGTGTGTGTGTTGTGTTTGTGTGTGTGTGTGTGTGTGTGTGTATGTGTGTGTGTGTTGTGTGTCGCGCGTGCGTCCGTGCGTGTGTGTGTGTGTGTGTGTGTGGTGTGTGTGTGTGTGTGTGTGGTGCGCGCGCGTGCGAGCATGCCTGTGTGTGTGTGTGTGTGTATGTGTGTTGTGTGTGTGTGTGTGTGCGCGCGCGCGCGCGCGCGCGAGCATACCTCTGTGTGTGTGTGTGTGTGTGTGTGTGTGTGGTGCGTGCGTGCGTGCGTGTGTGTGTGTGTGTGTGTGTGTGTGTGTGTGTGTGTGTGTGTGTGTGTGTGTGTGTGTGTGTGTGTGTGTGTGCGTGGAGGCTTGAGTGCGCATGTGCAATCTTATGGGTGCGAGTCTCTCTCTCTCTCTCTCTCTCTCTCTCTCTCTCTCTCTCTCTCTCTCTCTCTCTCTCTCTAAAAACTAACTCTAAACTAACAGCCCGTGGAAGACGTTCTGGTGGTCTGTTATGTCTTGTTAAACACGAGCTCTGTTCATTCATTGAGTTATTAGATATTAAGTCTGATAACTGTCTTGCCTTCATGATTGATAAATCTTTGTTTTGTGCAAATAAAAGCATCCTGTATATTTGTGCTGACGTACCACCGGTGGATTCACCTTACTATACACATTTTGACATCGAAAATGGAATAAGTATGCTCGAAGAATTTGTGAGTGACTGTGTACTTGCTCTTGATGATGTTTATATTTTGATAAGTGGTGATTTAAACAGTCGGATTGCAAACTTGTCGCATGATTTACAAGATGATGTTTGCCTTTTGATAATCAATATGTAAGTAGTCCTTTATGTACAGACAGGAATTCTGAAGATAATGTGTTGCATAATTATGGGAAACTATTGATCAATATGTGCACCGTTTTGAATTTGTGTGTTTTGAATGATATGTGTCAGGGCGATCTGAATGGTCGTTACACATACATCTCTGAGAGAGGCAATAGTGTAAATGATTACTTTATAATGTCACGAGATATGTTTTTAAGGTTTTCGAATTACTGTAAACTGCAAGTATTAGAAAGGATCGAATCGGATCATATGCCTCTGGTGATGAACTTCAGTATTCCAAATGAATTCATGAACAACGCAAGAAGGTATGTTTCTAACTGTCTTATTGAAAAGTATGTTTGGAATCAGTCAGGTGCCAATGTATTTAGTGATATAATTTGTTCCCATGAAATTCAGCAGAGAGTTGAAATGGCGATCAGCGTAATTGATGTGAATATAAATGAAGCTTTGCATATATTTAACAGTTGCTTGAAAGATGCTGCTGTATGTATGAAAAAACAGATTAATATTAACAAAAAACATGATCATGATGATGACTGGTATGATGTGGAGTGTCAAACTGGTAAAAGGAAGGTTCGTAATTTGTTAAGTGGATATCGTCGCACATTATCACCACCAGATCATATCTCTTACTCTAATGCCAGACGTGACTATAAAGAACTTTTGAAAACAAAACGTAAGCAGTTTAATCGTGAAATGTTGGATAAATTGGTATCTTCTGTAAATGACCAGAAGGAATTTTGGGATAACATGTGCAGGATTCACAATAAAAGTAAACAACCTTCTAACAGTATTAGTTTAGAAAACTGGTTTCAGCATTTTCAGAAACTGCTTGAAAAGGAAGTAGATATCCATAGTATTATGGATGATGAAGGTGGTAGTTATAACAATGACTACAATAATACTATGATAGCAGTAATACAAATGACGATGCATTGAATCGTCCAATTTCAAGAGACGAGACCCTGCTGGCTCTAAAGAAATTAAAGAATCGTAAAGCTAGTGGCCCCGATGGTATCATCGGTGAAATGTTAAAAAATGCGTGTAAGTCTGACTTGTTGTTGGGTTTTGTCACAAAGTTCTTTAATGCTTTGTTTGACAGAGGTGTGTTTCCGGAACTGTGGACTGAATCTATTGTTCTTCCTTTATATAAGAAAGGTGATGTTGATAATCCAAATAATTATAGAGGTATTTTCTTGTGTGACATTTGTAGTAAGCTATACAGTGCTGTTATCAACAGAAGGCTGCAGGACTGGGTAGAAGAAAAGAACCTCACTGGTGAATGCCAAGCTGGATTTAAGCGTAACTATTCTACAATAGATCACATGTTTACTCTAATGGCATTTGTGCAAAAACAGTTTTGTTTGAATCGTAAATTATATGTTGCTTTCATTGATTTTGAAAAAGCTTTTGATTCTGTTAATAGGAGTATTTTATGGCATATTTTGTTCAAAAATGGAATAAGAGGAAAATTATATAAATGTGTCATGAGCATGTATGACTCTGTAAAAGCTAGAGTGAGAAGTGGTGGGTCTTTGACTGATTACATAAACTGTACGACTGGAGTTAAGCAAGGTGATGTATGTAGTCCTATATTGTTTTCTTTATTTATCAATTAATTGACATCAGAGGTTAATAATTCTGGAGGACATGGCGCAATGTTCATAAATGATTTCCTTGAGATTTTCCTTCTTCTCTTAGCTGACGATGTTGCATTAATGTCTGAAACTATCACTGGTTTACAAATCCAGCTGAACAGTTTGGAAAGAGCTTCTTCTGCATTGCAGTTGAAGATAAACAAGAGTAAAAGTAATATTATTGTGTTTAGAAAGGGTGGCTATCTTGCCGCCAGAGAAAGGTGGACATATAATGGAGTCAGTATGCCTTTGGTGAATGCTTATAAGTATCTTGGTATTTACTTTTCTACACGCTTAAGCTTTACTTTTGCTTGTAAAGATCTTGCAAGTAGAGCTAAATATGCGCTGTTATGTATTTTGAGGAAATTAAGACTGCTAGATAATGGATCTCTGTGTTTGTTTTTAAAATTATTTGATGTCCAAATTCAACCAATGTTACAATATGGTGCTGAACTATGGGGTTTTGAATCTGCTGTTGTGCATATTGAGAAAATTCATTTGTATACTGTAAAGAAATTTCTTGGCGTTTCAATGAAAACACCGAATGATTTAGTATATGGCAGCGACTAATAGATATCCTATTTGTTTAATTTCAATGGTTAAATGTATTCGTTACTGGTTAAGGATAACACAAATGGAACCACACAGATTGCCTTATAAAGCCTATATTATGCTCGTAGAGTTGGATGCCAGAGGTAAGAAAAACTGGATTACGAATGTAAGGCTGAAACTGTATGAATATGGCTTTGGATTTGTATGGGAGAATCAGGGTGTCGGTGTATAAATGCTTTCATTCGTGTTTTTCAGCAAACACTGATCGATTGCAGTTGGCAAAGATGGAATTCACATGTTGAAGATAGCAGTAGATTTGATATTTACAGAATGTTAAATCCTATGCATTGTGTACCAAAGTATTTGACCATGGACATTGATAGACATTTAAAATATATCATGACCAAGTTCAGATTTGGTATTTCGGATGTCTATGTACATTCTCAGCGTTATAGCAATTCAAACGATCGTGTAAGTACTTGTCCATTTTGTAAGGAATCACAAGAAAATGAAGTTCATTTTGTCCTTTACTGTCCTGAATTAAGTGATCTTAGACAACAGTGTATTTCAGCTAAATACTTTAGACATCCTTCATTCTTCAAATTGATTTTGTTAATGACGTCGACAAATGATAAAACAGTGAAACAGCTGGCTGCGTATTTGTACAGAGGATTTAAACGAAGAAGTTCTGTAATATCTTAGTTTGTTAAACTTCCCTATTGGTAATGTATTGTGCAAGACTATCTTTGGTAATGGATAATGCATCGTTATTTTACGTGTATCCCCCTTCTAAGGGGCCAAGGCCTTTACGAATAAACATTTTTGTCTTCTCTCTCTCTCTCTCTCTCTCTCTCTCTCTCTCTCTCTCTCTCTCTCTCTCTCTCTCTCTCTCTCTCTGTTGTTGTTCTTCAGTTTAACGTCCTTCCACTATAAGTGATTCAGACAATATTATAGTGTAGAGTGAGCTTGATGTAAAGAATGAGAGAGATTCATTTTTTAGGGAGTGTAAGGGAGTGTAAGTTTTAAAGTAGTACGTAAGGAATGTAATCATAACCCTCCACCCCACCCTATTCATCAGAACGTTTAACTTAAACTAAAATTGTAACTGTAACAATCACAAATGCTAAAGATAAATATTAAGTGAACAGCCTAGTAAACATTTAGAAATAGATTCAAGAGTAGCAAAATTGTTTAATATACTAGATAGTGATAAAGGAGTCGATCCATCAACAAAACCCTCAATACCTGATTTATTAAAAAGCTCTTTTGTTTTGGGACAATGAATCAGTAAATGATTGACACTTATAGAATCCCCACACATACATTTAATATCTTTGCAATATTTTGTTTTAAACGAGTTTAAACGAAGCCTATGGATTAGACTTTCAATCTCCCTGGATGAGAAAATAAATCTTTTGTATGATGTTATCCCATTGTTTTTGTCATTACCATTTGATGCAGTTGTTATAATAATATATGTCCGAGTTCCTCAGTGTTTTTGTTGCATTATCATGAGATGTTTTATTTATGATAGAGAAACATTCTGCCAGATCTAAGCGAACATTTATTGTTACTGTGCCGCTAAGGTTTTGAGCTGCCTTTTTTGCAACTTTGTCTACTTGTTCATTTGCCGATATACTACAATGAAAAGGCACCCAACAAAAAGTAATATTAATGCCTTTTTGGGAAAGAAGGTGTACTATATGATTAATTTCGTTATCATGTCTAATCGTACACATGAATTAGAAGACTTAATACCATTCAATGCTGCTTTTGAATCAGCGCATATTACGATTTGACTGTTATTTATGGGGAAATTCAAAATGAAATCCAATGAGAAATTTTGTCTACACTCACTTAGAAAATAAGTACGACCATCACTTAAAAATATTCACAGATGGCTCAGTATTAGATGATAATAGCACGGGAGCAGCTTTCATAATTCCTAGCTTAAAAATAGAAAAATTCTTTCATCTTGGTAAAAGTCTGTCCATATATAGCGCAGAATTACTTGCTATACTCTCTCTCTCTCTCTCTCTCTTCTTTCTGTCTTCTTTCTGTGTGTGTGTGTGTGTGTGTGTGTGTGTGGTGTGTGTGTGTGTGTGTGTGTGTGTTCGTTCTTTAGTTTTACGTCTGTTCACCCTTAAGTGATATTAGACGGGAAAGGGGGGGGGGGGGGGGGGGGGGGGAGAGAAAAATAGGAGAAATAAAGGTATGAAAGTAGAGATTGTTTATGCATGCGTTGATATTGTGTGGTAATAAAAATTATGTGTTTTTCCTACATGCCTACACCTACAATTCTATATAATGATCAAGCTTTAAATGGGATATGAATTGTTGAAAATGACAGAATTAGTAGAAATGAAGTGAGGTTTACTATCTATATCAAACGTGACTTAACATTTAACAGAAGATTAGAATAACAACAATTCAATCCAACAATAAATTAACTATTCAAAGGAAAGGACCAATAGGACTAAGGTGTAAAACCTGAAAAACATTTAAGAAGATGGAAGTCATTTAAAACTTCCTGAACAGTTAACGGTATTTGACGAGTCAGTAAATCCCCTGTAGTTTTCGTCATTCAGTTCTTTGATACCGGGGCAGTGTAAAATCAGGTGATTAATGGAAATTTGGTTTCCACATACACATTTAATATCTTAGAAAATTTTGTTTTAAAAGCGTTTAAACGAATTTTGAACATCAGAGAACTAATATGTCTTGAACTTGTATCAGATATATGATTTAAAACTAATTTGGAATTTATTGTGCTGACGCTTTTTATACAATTGTGTGAATATTGGCTATCTGATGTCTTCAGGCATGTTATCAAACTTATCTTTCGCTAGATTTTCAATGTGATTATAATACTCGTGCAGATCTAAATTCATGTTCATTAGAATTGCCCCTTCAGTATTACGTCCTGCATTTTTAGCTGCTCTATCAACCAGTTCATTGGCATATATTCCGCAATGGGAAGGAACCCAGTAAAAAGTTACGCTAATGTCTTTATATGCCAATTGATGAATTACATGTCTGATTTCTAGTATCATTTCAAGACTTTTTTTTTAGCATTTTGATCTTGATAGCTTGTAATACCGATTTAGAATCTACACAGAGTAATATTTTACAACTGTTAATAGGTAGCTCCTCAATATGATGTAAAGCCATTAAAATAGCCAACAACTCCGCAGTAAAAACTGAATAGTGATTACCTATATGATATCGTTTGACTGTTTTCATAGTAGGAATTACAAATGCTGAACCTGCATTGCCATTATCAAGTACAGATCCATCTGTGAATATCTTAATGTAATCACTATGGTAATTTTCCATGTGAACATTAACTAAATTTTTTTAAAACGTTTGGAGATTGATTTTGCTCAATTCTGTATGATCAATATCAAAAGCAGGTTTAATTTGTTCCCAAGATGGTACAGGTACAAAAGATGACTTAATTGCTATTCTTTTGCTTTTTAATTCTGTAGAATTAATCATGTTGGAGACAAACAAATTAATTGGTTGCAAACAATGTATTGTCTTAGCCCTGTTAACAAAGTCATGCTTAGAATTTAACTTTGTTTCTTCATTACAGAATGAGTTGTGTGCAAAGGATTTTAATACAAACTTAGCTGCAGAGATTTTCCTATGTTATCAAGAGGAAGAACTCCTGCTTCTTTATATGATCCAAGATTGTAAGCATGACTTGGCACTCCTAGTGCCAGTTTAAAGGCTTTACAATCTATACTTTGTAGTTTGTTTAATAAATGTTTTGGTGCACTAAAGAAAGATTCCTGGCCGTAGGTTAAACGCGAACGAACTAAGGAATTAGCAAGACATGAAAGTGCTTTTGTATCTTGACCCCATTGCTGTTTACTAATGATTTTGAGAACATTTAAAGCTTTTCTGGCTTTATTTAATATATAGTCTATTGTTGATTCCAAGTAAGTTTGGATGATAAATATACACTTAGAAACCTTACGCTTTGCGCATAATTAATGACACTGCCACCAATATTGAAATCAGGCAGTTTTTCTGGGTTATGCCCCGAATTAAAAAGTACCATATGTGTTTTTTTTTTAATGATAAAGAGAGTCCATTTTCCTTCATAAATATATCAATTTTATTTAGTTCGCGTTGGTACACGTTTTTGGTACAGTTAAGTGCTCTAATTGGAGTTTTACGCTTCACTGTCACCTTCATCCACATGCATATATCATCTGCATACTGGGCTAAAACTGTATCTTTTGATAGCTTATTTGGAAGATCTGCTATAAGTATATTGAATAAAATAGGTGAAATAACCGAGCCTTGTGGAAGACCCATCTGAAGTTCTCTGGACTTAGAATATGTGCTTCCAACTCTTACCTGTATGAAACGTTGTGATAAAAAATTTTGTATATAGTTATACATATTACTATTTATGTTGTAGTTATGAAGTTTTTGGAGTAATCGGTAATGCCATACTTGATCGTAAGCTTTTTTCACATCAAAAAACGTTGCTAGAATATTTTTCCGTCTGCCAAACTGCTGTTTAATTTGTGTCGTAAGTTTTACTAAATGTTCAGTAGTAGAGCGACCTTTTTTTCGAAAAGCGGCTTCTTTTTTCGGAATAAAGTTTTGTTTTTCACAGAAATGAACTAGTCTACTTGAGACTATTTTTTCCATTAACTTGCATACATGAGATGTTAAAGAGATGGGTCGATAGCTATTTTTATCAGTCCGAGGTTTTCCTTGCTTGTGTATAGGGACAACAACTGAGTGTTTCCAGATAAGAGGCATTTCATCGTTAGACCAGCATTTTTGAATCAAAGAATGTAAAAATTGAACTACATTTTGTGGTAAATGCTTTAACAATTCATAAGATTTCCCATCTAGTCCAACAGACGTCTTATTTTTACCCATATATGAAATATATTCAATTACTTCATCGAGTATTATATCTGAATATACATAGCTTTTTAATCGAGGTTTATTAAAACTATGATCTGATGTGATATGACTTTCCTCCTCATTTTTTTCTGTATTGTCTACTTTCAGTTGATAGTCCAGTAATTCTACTGCAATCTGCATACAAATCAGCAAATGCTTCCGCTTTTTCTTGATTAAGGGTATATCTGAACTCTCCAGTTTGATTGGGCATTGAGGTAAGTTTATTCCGTTCTTCATGGTTTTCATTTTTTCCCATATCTTTTGCATATCTTTATAGTTATATACTTCATTAGTACAAAATGATGACCAATACTGTCTTTTTGCTTGTGCGTTAACTCTATTTGCTTTGTTTTTTGCCTTTTTGGATTCTTGGTGATTAGAATCGAATTATCCTTTAAGTAATTTTCAATTTTTTTCCATTTTTCAGCTTTGGCCTTTTCACAATCATCGTTCCACCAAATATTGCCAGAATGTTTATGTGATTTCTTTGTTTTAGACATAGGAATTGATTGATCTGCAGCACTTAGGACTGCATTAGTAAATATAGAATATAATTCATTAATATCTTTACCATTTATGTCTTCAACATGAAACTGAAAACTTTCCCAGTTAGCATGTTTGTAATCATACTTCGGAATTTTATCCTCTGTTGGATCTTTGTTTTTTGTGCTAGAGAGTTCAAAGCTATAATAACAGGAATATGGTCACTATTAAGGCTATCATTCAATTAATCCCATTTACAAATTGGCGCTAGATCTGGAGAAACAAGAGTTAGATCAATAGTTGTTGCTCTATGATAAGGATTATCAGGGATTCGCGTTATTCTACCGTCATTCAGAAGATACAAGGATGAATCAACAATATTCTCAATGAAACGGTTGCTAGTAATGTTTTCACAGTTCTTCTCCCAAAATGGGGAATGCGCATTAAAATCTCCTGTTATTAGTACCTTTTTTCCCTTGTCCGCTTGAAACGTACGAATCCATTCTGCATTATTATCATCTGGACCCTTTGGTAAATATACAGATATGACGGTTAATAAAGTGTTAGCAAACTTTACGTCACTGCACAAGAATGTATACTAAGTAATTCTGATGGAACTGGATTTGGGCACAGAGTGTAATTTACCCCTTCATGCACATAAATGGTAGTATTAATTTTCTGGTTAGTGTCTATCGTTTGGATGATAGGGGGGAAATAGTAATTGTCTAGTTGGGGCAGCTTTTCTTTCTTAACATTCAATGACTGAAGACTTAAAACATGATATTGATGATGGGCTAGGTGTTGTACTAGATGTTCATAGTTTGTGTTAATTGATCTGCAGTTCCACTGAAAAACGTTAAAATCATTCCCTAGTATTATTATTAATATTAATGAATACTTATATAGCGCCTATTCTCGGCTAGAGACCAAGCTCTAAGCGCTTTACAATCCACACTCGTTTACACAACGGGCTGCCTACCTGGGTAGTGCCGACTGAAGAGCTGCCAGCTGGCGCTTCATTCAGTCGTTTCCCGTGTCATACAGTCAATATCGTCCAATATCGTTCACTCAATATCCTTACTTCTCCATTCTTTCAATTTCTCACGCAGGGTGCATGCTATGTGAAACGTGTCATCCATACCAACGGCCAAACTGGCCTTCTCTTCCGAAAGTTGGTGATGGGATTTTACGTGTGTGCAAGATGTTATGCGTGCGTTCACACACGGAACCTCGGTTTATAGTCTCATTCGAAGGACTGTGTGGGGAATGGAGTCAGAACGAATGTTAACTCCGAGGGAAAATCCCCTGTACCGAAATTCGAACCCGTAACCTCAGGATCACGAGTCCGGCGCTCTACCAACTGAGCTATTCCGGCCCCCCCCCCCCCCTAGTGACATATGTTTAAAGACTAAAGACAAAATGGACAGAGGTAACCCAGCAGCAGTGTCACATTAGAAGACATTGCCGCAGTAGGTGTGAGTTTAATAAAGGTTCCAGTCCTCCAGAGTATAGAACCGGTTGTGTCAGCTGGGAGGATGTGGGCCAGGATGGTCGTGGTACCAATGGCGACGTGAAGGACGGGCAGGTCTCTTGGGGATCTCCCACAGCAAGGCCTTTGTGTGTCGTCCAATGTTCCCCGCCAGCAGACTGGAGCCTCTCTTTGTTAGGTGCACCTCGTCTCGAAGATG
>CM065741.1:314986-327486 GCA_033310375.1 Conus canariensis
TCCTCTTCTGTTAACACTTTAAGTGCAGACCTAGCATATTCATTCTCTCTTCTGTTAACACTTTAAGTGCAGACCTAGCATATTCATTCCTCTTCTGTTAACACTTTAAGTGCAGACCTAGCATATTCATTCCTCTTCTGTTAACACTTTAAATGCAAACCTGCCAGATTCATTCACGCTGTATTAATACTTTAAGCAGCGATCTGACATATACACTTCTTGTACTTTCAAAGTGAGACGACTGCAGGCGGAAATAGAAACAAACTTAACATAAAAAAATGCTAATCCGCCGGACGAAAGGGCAAACGGCATTACAAGACAAAACACGACGCGTTTCGACCTCTGTGATTCCTCATTCTTTGTTTTCATTGTTCTGGATATTGTTTATCTTTCCTGAAGAAGACCAAAGAGGTCAATACGCGTCGCGTTTTGTCTTGTGATTTGTTTGTCCCTTTAGTCTGACGGAGTATCATGGTTTTTTTTCTTTTAAGTTTGTTTTCACTTCTGATTTAGTGAGGCTTCCAGCACAGACTAAGGAGGTTACATCTGTGGCTTCCAGCGCAGACCCAACAGATTCTTTCTTGTTGTGTTGACACTTTTGATGCAGACCTGACAGATTCTCCTGCGGTGTTCACACTGTTGTTGTAGACCTGACATTCATTCATGATGTTTTAACGCATTGAGTGCAGACCTGATGTGTAAACACTTTGAGTGCAGACCTGATGTGAAAACACTCTGAGTGCAGACCTGATGTGTAAACACTTTGAGTGCAGACCTGATGTGTAAACACTCTGAGTGTAGCAGACCTGATGTGTAAACACTTTGAGTGCAGACCTGATGTGCAAACACTCTGAGTGCAGACCTGATGTGTAAACACTTTGAGTACAGCAGACCTGATGTGGAAACATTTCGAGTGCAGACCTAATGTGTAAACACTTTCAGTGCAGACCTGATGTGTAAACACTTTGAGTACAGCAGACCTGATGTGTAAACACTTTGAGTGCAGCAGACCTGATGTGTAAACACTTTGAGTGCAGACCTGATGTGTAAACACTTTGAGTGCAGACCTGATGTGTAAACACTTTGAGTGCAGACCTGATGTGTAAACACTTTGAGTACAGACCTGATGTGTAAACACTCTGAGTGTAGCAGACCTGATCTGTAAACACTTTGAGTGCAGACCTGATGTGTAAGCACTCTGAGTGTAGCAGACCTGATGTGTAAACACTTTGAGTACAGCAGACCTGATGTGTAAACACTTTGAGTACGCAGACCTGATGTGTAAACACTTTGAGTGCAGCAGACCTGATGTGTAAACACTTTGAGTGCAGCAGACCTGATGTGTAAACACTTTGAGTGCAGACCTGATGTGTAAACACTTTGATTGCAGCAGACCTGATGTGTAAACACTCTGAGTGTAGCAGACCTGATGTGTAAACACTTTGAGTGCAGGCCTCATGTGTAAACACTTTGAGTACAGACCTGATGTGCAAACACTTTCAGTGCAGCAGACCTGATGTGTAAACACTTTGAGTGCAGACCTGATGTGTAAACACTTTGAGTGTAGACCTGATGTGTAAACACTTGGAGTGCAGACCTGATGTGTAAAAACTCTGAGTCCAGACTTGATGTGTAAACACTTTGAGTACAGACCTGATGTGTAAACACTTTGAGTGCAGCAGACCTGATGTGTAAACACTTTGAGTGCAGCAGACCTGATCTGTAAACACTTTGAGTGCAGCAGACTGATGTGAAAACACTTTGATTGCAGACCTGATGTGTAAACACTCTGAATGCAGCACATCTGATGTGTAAACACTTTGAGTGCAGCAGACCTGATGTGTAAACATTTTGAGTGCAGACCTGATGTGTAAACACTTTGACTGCAGACCTGATGTGTAAACACTTTGACTGCAGACCTGATGTGTAAACATTTTGAGTGCAGCAGACCTGATATGTAAACACTTTGAGTGCAGCAGACCTGATGTGTAAACACTTTGAGTGCAGACCTGATGTGTAAACACTTTGAGTGCAGACCTGATGTGTAAACACTTTGAGTGCAGACCTGATGTGTAAACATTTTGAGTGCAGCAGACCTGATGTGTAAACACTTTGAGTGCAGCAGACCTGATGTGTAATCACTTTGAGTGCAGACCTGATGTGTAAACACTCTGAGTGCAGCAGACCTGATGTGTAAACACTTTGAGTGCAGCAGAAACACTTTGAGTACAGCAGACCTGATGTGTACACACTTTGAGTGCAGACCTGATGTGTAAACACTTTGAGTGCAGCAGACCTGATGGTAAATACTTTTAGTGCAGCAGACCTGATGTGTAAACACTTTGAGTACAGACCTGATATGTAAACACTTTGAGTGCAGACCTGATGTGTAAGCACTTTGAGTACAGCAGACCTGATGGTAAACACTTTGAGTGCAGCAGACCTGATGTGTAAACACTTTGAGTGCAGACCTGATGTGTAAACACTTTGAGTGCAGACCTAATGTGTAAACACTTTGAGTGCAGCAGACCTGATGGTAAATACTTTTAGTGCAGCAGACCTGATGTGTAAACACTTTGAGTACAGCAGACCTGATCTGTAAACACTTTGAGTGCAAACCTGATGTGTAAACACTTTGAGTGCAGACCCAAGAAGCTCATTCCTGACTTTTAAGACTTTCCTGAAATGTTAACATTCTTAGTGCAGACCAGATGTGCTCTGTCCTGATGTTTTAACACTTTGAGTGTGCGCATAATTGGCTCATTCATGATGTTTTAACACTGAGTGAAGACCTAATAAGGTTTCGTTGTAATGCTTAAAACTTTGAGTGCAGACTTGATAGGTTTGTTTCTGATGTTTTGACATTGTGAATGCAGACCTAATAGGCTCATTCGTGAAAGAACAAATTTACGCCCAGCGTGTTTGTCAACGAACTTCCAGACTTTCTTGAATTTGTAAATGACCTTCCAGGAACATTGTTATTGATCGGCGACTTCAACTTCCATTTCAATAAGCCCACAGTTGGATACACGCCCGAGGTGTTAGAAATTTTAGATACTTTTGGACTCCAGCAGTCCGTGAATGAAATGACGAACAAACAGGGTAACATAGTAGACTGGGTAGTCTACAGAGACAGTGATCATGTTCTTAAATCCTCAACCGTTGACAATAACCTAGCATCGGATCATTATGCTGTGAAGTGTGAATTAGATATCGTTAGGCCCGCCGTTCCAAAGACTTGCAAGGAAGTTAGGAAAATTTCTGCTATCGATATAGAGGCTTTCAAATCTGATCTGACCACGGCCATACCGAGCGAGCCATCGGCCTGTCAGCTGACCTCTGCCCTCCGTGCCACGCTTGATAAGCATGCTCCAGTGAGCAGGCGCTTGATCACCGATCGCTCACTGTGTCAATGGCACAACACAGTGGGTCCCGAGTTGTCGGAGGCCAAGCAGGAGAGGAGGGGGGCTGAGAGGCGATGGCGCGCCACGGGACTCACTGTGCACAGGGAAATATATCAAACTGCGAGAAATCATGTTACTGACATTGTTCATCAAGCAAAATCTTTGTTCTATTCTTCAAAGATATTGGCCTGTAATACAGCCAAGCAACTAGTTAATGTCACAAATAGTCTCCTAGGCAAAGTCAGCTACTCCCCCCTTCCCACCATCTTCAAAACTCAAGAGCTCCCTCAGAAATTCTTAGAGTTTTTCAATGGCAAAATTGACACTATCCGTGAAAAGCTAGATTCTACTGCACCTGTACATTCTCTGAATGACAAGTTTACTGTGGACCTCCTTTGGCTTGTTTTAGCCCTGTTAGTCAAGACTATGTCAAAAAACTTTGTTTGCGATGCAGCCCCAAATCATGTGCACTTGATGCCATTCCCACTAACTTGCTCTTTCAGTGCATTGATGACGTCCTACCCCATCTTACTCATGTTATCAATACCTCTTTGTCCTCTGGTCACGTTCCTGAAATCTTCCGGTCCGCAGTGGTACGTCCATTGATCAAGAAACCTTCATTAGATAAAAATGTTTTAAAGAATTATCAGTCTGTATCAAATTTGTCATTTCTATCAAAATTATTGGAGAAGATCGTTTTGGAACAAATTCTAGAACATCTCGAAAAGAATCACCTTTTGAATCCTCATCAATCCGCTTACAGACAAGGCCATAGTTGTGAGACAGCACTCCTCCATATAGTCAGTGACCTCCTCTGCGGACTTGACGATGGGAATGTTTCCTTATTAGCGATGTTAGACCTCTCCGCAGCATTTGACGCGATCGATCATAATATTTTGTTCTCACGGCTTCAAACTTCCTTTGGATTCAAAGACACAGCTCTCGACTGGATTATCTCTTACTTGACTGGACGGACTCAGACAGTGTGTGTACAGGGCAGATACTCAGACAGTTCTCCTCTTAGGTACGGTGTGCCTCAGGGTTCTGTACTGGGGCCAGTCCTTTTTGTGCTGTATGCTAGTCCTGTGTCTGACATAATCAGTGGTCACGCCATGTCGCATGAGAGCTTTGCTGATCATACTCAGCTTCATCAGTCGGCTCCCATTGCTGAAATTGACTCACTGATTTCTCGGACGCGGGGCTGCATTGCAGACCTGAAGGACTGGATGACAACCAACAAACTACAACTAAACGACGACAAGACGGAACTCATGTTCGTGACTGTGATGGATCGTTTCCCGTCCGGTCACAAATTTTCATACAACCGTGCTTACCGGAAGGTGGTTGTCCGGAAGCCGGTTGAACAATTCAGCTGACTGCTACTCACCGGCGCACTGTTAAAAGCCGGGTGAGTTGAAATGGTTAGGCAGTCTCTGCAGTGATTCCGGCAACGCAACAACACAGAAGGCCGAAGAGGGACTCAGCTGATTTTTGGTGGCAGTCAGGTATTTATTATTGAATGTTTATTTATTAGCAAACCAAAACCGTATTCCCGTTTAGGAGTGACTGAAACTTCCTCAGCGCACTTGTGAAGGTTTTGTTAAAAAAAAAGTATTTGTTGTGTTCTGTTATCCTATGACTTGATAGGGTAACAAAACGAAATTGTTTCGGAAAACATGAATAGATGAAGTGAGTGTTAAAGGAAGTGGTCTTCAGAAAAAAAAAAGATTTTGTTTATTCTGTGACTTAACTAGTTATGAACTTCATGATGAAAAAAAAAGTGTTTATTCTAATATGGTTTGCGAGAAGATGGAGAGTTTTGATGCTAGGGATAATAAGCTCCCAGAGTGAGTGACATAAACTTTTTGCTGGTTTTTATTTTTGATGTGGATGAGTATTTAACTGACTCTTGATACAGCAATAATTGTGTGTTGGTAAACAAGAGTGTTGTGGAAATCTTTGCCTTACATATGTTGAAGTAGATGAATTGTTTTGAAATGAACATTCTTGTGTTACAAGAAAAGAAATGAACATTTTGTGAATTGACGAAAGACATTTATAGTCGTATGAAAAGTAATCATTAATTGTGTGTAATGAATTGTATTCATAGTTTATTGAAGAGGGTCTGGATGGAAGTCTTTTCCCCAATTTGGAAAACTAGATTATGAAAGGTTTATATGGAAATCCTTTCCTGTGTAGTGTTATGATTCCGGAAAAGGGAATGTTGTAGTGCTATGATTCCGGAAAAGGGAATGTTGTAGTGTTATGATTCCGGAAAGGGAATGTTGTAGTGTTATGATTCCGGAAAAGGGAATGTTGTAATGTTGAAGAAAGAATATGCTCAAGTTCTAGTGAAATAGGATGTGGCTCATAAATATGAATGTAGTCGTGATTGTAATGAATAGTAGCAATGATAATCAAGGTAGTTAATCAGTTTTCCCCCAGGTTGATGTGTTCCCTGGACTGAAGGGGACTGACTGCCATTGTTTGAGGGTCAGGGCCGTAGCTGAGTCTACGCCCCTGTTCTCCGCCCTGTGTCGGCGTGGAGAGGTTGGCCTGAGTGCCAACAATCACCCTACATGCCACTGCGCCCGGGACCAACTACCCGCTGAGCCAGTTGGGTTGGAGACGCCGCTGCTGCCAAGCCAGAGCGCCGCTCCCGAGTTGAACCAGCGACCTGTTGGCCAGACCGTCGCTGTGTTGTGTTTGTGTGTGAGCCACAGCTCCTGCGCGAGACTGTCACCTCGTCGTCGGCAGAGACGCCGCGAGTGTGTTAGTGTTTTTTTTTTTTTGAGCCACAGCTCTGAAGTTTTGAGTCTTGTGTCGGACTTGACTTGACGCTGCGGTCGTCGTCGTCATCATCTGGGTCGCCTGCATCGTCTCGTCGCCCTTGTCGTCGCGTCGTCCTCGTCATCTCGTCGTTGTCATCGTCTACGGCGACGTTGGATCCAGCAGCATTGATAGTTATTCAGATTTTGATATATCTTGTGTGTACGCCTGATGGTTGGCGTGCCGTCTTATTGATGTTTGTGTTATTGCATTTCATTGCGGTGTTATATTATATGTTTGTCTGATGGCTTGGGCAGCATAAAAAACAAAAAGAAGTGTTGTTCTGTTGCCTGGCTGTCAAAGTTCGGGTGAGTGGGTGTGTGTATGTGCATTTGAAAAGTCGTGCATGCATCCATAATTTCTGTGTGAGTCAGACAGTCAGACACCTGCAGACACACCCATACCATCCGTAACAGTGACAAAACAGCCTAACCATCCTTCTCTACCTTCAACTGTCACCATCAACGACTGTACTGTCTCTGTCTCCACCTCTGTCCGCAGTCTAGGGGTCATTCTTGACCTATCCCTCTCCTTTGAGAAACAGGTTTCAAATATTTGCAAGACTGCCTATTTAGAACTAAGAAGAATCAGCTCCGTACGTCACCTTCTCTCTACAGATGCTACAAAAACTCTCATTTGTGCATTTGTCTTATCTAGAATAGATTACTGCAACTCACTTTTGGCCGGCCTTCCAAAATACCTCATAGCCGTCTGGGCCTTTTCAAATGTAGTGTATGCGTATGTTCTCTATTACATGTATTTGTTGTATGACTGAACGTTATAGGATTAAGTGTTTGTAGTGATACTTGAAAAATAAGTGAATGTCACACTCGTAGGATTAGGATTTGTTAGTTATTGTAGTAATAGTATTTGTAGCTGGGTGTAAGGTGTACTATTGTATATGAGAAGGGTGAATGTAGTATGACTTTGTAAAGTGCTTAGAGAAATTCGTTTGATTAAGCGCTATATAAGAAACCATTATTATTATTATTATGTATCAAAACTTTGAGTATAGACCCAGTAGGCTCTTTCCTGATGTTTTAACAATTTGAGTGGAGACCAAATTGGCTAGTTCCTGTGTTAACACTGGTGCAGGCCTATTAGGCTCATTCACGATGTTTTAACACTTTCCTGAAATGTTAACACTTTTAAGTGCAGACCGAATTTGCTCATTCCTGATGGTTTAACCCTTTGACTGCAGACCCAACAGATGTTTGTGGTATCTTAACACTTTCAGAGCAGACCTAGCAGATGAATCACGCTGTGTTAACTTTCTGAGTGCAGATGTGTCAGATCTCTGATGGTGTGTTGACACTTTGAGTGCACATCTAACAGATCACTCACGCTGTATTAACCCTTTTCCCCCTGAATCCCATGGGGAGACTGCACACCCTGGTATCAGTGAAAACCATCAGAATATGCATGCTGATTATTCTTCCTGGTGGAATTTTGTTTTATGACTGTCATCATTATTACGCCCTCGTCTTATGCTTTTATGTAGTTCTGAATTTTGTAATAAAGAGAGAGAGAGAGAGAGAGAGAGAGAGGGAGAGAGAGACAGAGACAGAGCCAGAGACTAGAGAGAGAGACAAAGACAGACAGACAGAGTGTACTCATTGCTACAAAGCAATAACGTTTTACACCCAACATGGCTTTATTAAATGTAAACGGCCAACAATCACAGAATCATAGAGTGTTGAGCAGATGAGGAGTCAGTCACTGAGGAGTGACTGAGGAGTCACTGAGATGGTTAATACCTTGACATATACGTCAGTAGTGTAACGTTGGATAACACCATGGTAGAAGGAGGTGAAGAGAGCTGACGAAAGACAGACAGAAAGACAGAAAGACAGACAGAAAGACAGAACCAAGAGGAGGGACGGGAGAAAGAAAGAAAGGAGAAAAAAAAGTCACATGGCGAGGACTAAAACAATGGGGACGGGGTATTAAAAGGGAATGAAGGTGAACAAATGTATGAAGACAGAGAGAAGTGGGGATGAAAAAAAGGAAAGAAAGAAAGAAAGAAAGCGAGTAGAGACATATAGAAAAGGGAAAATAAATAAGGAAAGAGAGACAGACAGACAGACAAACAAACAGAGACAGACAGACAGACAAACAGAGAGAGAGAGAGAGAGAGAGAGAGACAGACAGACAGACAGAGAGAGACAGACAGAAAGACAGAGAGAGAGATGTAAAGGATGCAGTGAAAAATAAAACTAAAACAAGACAAACAAAAAAGCAAAAATAACGAATGTGCACAATTAGAACCAGAAACTGAATCACCAGAAGAAACAAGCACGAAGTAACTTTCGTGCCCACTACTGGTCAACAAACCTGCACTCACGAACATGTACAAAGCATCTTCATGAAAAAACAAACAACAACAAAAAACGAACAAATAGAACGTACGTCTTTATATCAATCTAAAGATCTTGGCGACATTGATGGTACTGGCAAACGATTACACATTCTGTACTATAGTACAATCCATGTAACCTTCAAGTGAGACAGCCCATACACAGAAGTACAAACCATACGTCATCAATGCTGCATATAAAACAAGAAACCACATTCTTACTGTTTCACTAATTTATGAATGATATTATGCACTAAAAAGTGACCACCACACTCACACCGTATCATGCCATGTGTATCTAACGCCGTGTGCAGCGCTTTGTCACGCCATGTGGGACTGATGCTATGTACAGGAAAAAAACGGAATCCCATTATACTGCATCACATTATGTGTGACCAAAGGTTTGCACAAAAAACAACAACAACAAAAAACCCAAACAAACCACATTTGCACTATACATACATACATACATATACTATATATATATATTATATATATATATTTTATTTTTATTTTTTTTTATATGTTAAAATACGATGTGGGACTGATGTTATGTACAGAAAAACGGAATTGCATTTATACTTTATCACACAACGTGTGACCAAATGTATGTACAAAACACACACACACACACACACACACACACACACACACACACACACACACACACACACAAATACCACATATTCGCACTACATAACACCTTGCGTGACTGATGCAGTTGCGCAAACACGTGACCACATTCACACACTATCGTGCGATGTGGGACTGGGGTTGTGCTAAAACAAATCACTATCTCTGCACTCCATCACACACATTTGTGGACAGGTCAACCATATATATATATATATATATATATATATATATATATATATATATATATATATATGATATCATACACAAGAAAACAAAACAACAACACTTTTCCGGACTGCAAATATTTCGGCGATTGCCTTTATCGATGCTTATTGACAGTGACGCATTGCAGAGATCGTCATCAGTATAATGACGTTTTTCTATAAACCCTACAATGACGTCAAGCTCACAATGATAACCACGTTCGCAAATTTTCAATTTCTTTCTAAGGCTGGGAGGAGAGGGGGGGGGGGGGGGGAGAAGAAAAAAATAAATAATAAATAAATTAAAAAAAAATTAATAAATAAATAAATTTAAAAAAAAAATAAAATAAAAAATTTCAGGGGGGTGTCAGGCCCCTCACCATCACCCCAACCCACCCAGCCCCCCAGATCACCTGACTCCACACCCCCATCCAACTCCCCATCTCACCCCACACCCATTCACTCATTCGCCCACCTACCCCAAGAACACCCGCCCCCATCCTAGCCCCCAAGTCACACATCCCCAGTCCCTCACCCCCCCCTTCAGGATAATATATATATATATATATATATATATATATATATATATATTATCCTGAAGATAGCAACGCTAGAAACAAGCTTGTAGATTTTAATACTTCATTTTTAAAAAATATTTTTTAACAAATATATATATATATATATATATATATATATATATAAAGTCTTTAGATTCGAAGTATACTACAGTACGTGAGACTGACGCTATGTATATACAATTCGCTATTGGTTTCTGCAGTAGCCTCAGTTCATACATGAACGGATAATCAGCAGCACGTTCATGTGAAACATATGAACCAGTCATTGGACTGTCAATTAATACATGAACGGATAATCAGCAGCACGTTCATGTGCAACATATGAACCAGTCATTGGACTGTCAATTAATACATGAACGGATAATCAGCAGCACGTTCATGTGCAACATATGAACCAGTCATTGGACTGTCAATTAATACATGAACGGATAATCAGCAGCACGTTCATGTGAAACAGAATGAACCAATCATTCGACTGTGGGCATAATCACAGTACGTTAAATCTCAACATTCAACCACTGGATCAACAGAGTCAGCAGCACGTTAATCTTCAACAGACAATCAATGACGTCACACCTGGTTGACAATCGACAGTAGAGCCGACTGCACGTTGAACTTCAATAGACAACCAAGGTTGTCACGCTTCGCTGAAGGAACCATCGGCAGAGTCGGCAGCACGTTAAATTTCAACAGATTAACCAAGTTTCGTCACGCCTGGTTAACTGGACTGTCGTCAAGAGTCAGGAAGCACGTTAAACTTCAACAGACAAACCAAGGTCGTCACACTTCGCTAAATGAATGGACGGTAAAGTCGGCAGCACGTTCACCTTCAATAGATTAATCAAGGTCGTCACACCTGGCTGACTTGATCGTCGGCACAGTCGGTAGCACGTTAAACTTCAACAGATTAACCAAGTGTCGTCACACCTGGTTGACTGGACTGTCGTCAAGGGTCAGGAAGCACGCTGAACTTCAGGAGACAACCAAGGTCGTCACGCTTCGCTAAAGGAACGGACGGTAAAGTCGGCAGCACGTTAAACTTCAATCAACAGACAAACAAGGTCGTCACGTGTGGCTGACTGGATCGTCGGCAGGGTCGGCAGCGCGTTAAACTTCAACAGATTAAGCAAGGACATCGCACCTGGTTGACTAGACTGTCGTATAGAGTCAGTGAGCACGTTAAACTTCAACAGACAACCAAGTGGTGTCACACCTGACTGAGCAGCAGTCGGCAGAGTCGGCAGCACGTTCGCCTTCAACAGATTAACCAAGCGTCGTCACACCTGGTTGAATGGACTGTCCTCAAGGGTCAGGACGCACGTTAAACTTCAGCAGACAACCAAATTCGTCACACTTTGCTAAAGGAATCGTCGGCAAAGTCGGCAGCACGTTAAACTTCAACAGACACCCAAGGTCGTCACACCTGGCTAACTGGGTCACTCACGTCAGGTCAGAAATCAGTGAAGTCTCCACAGACAACCAAGTGTTGTGTGTGTGTGTGTGTGTGTGTGTGTGTGTTGTGTGTGTGTGTGTGTGTGTGTGTGTGTGTGTGTGTGTGTGTGTGGCGGGGAGGGGGGGTGGGGGGCAGGGGGTGTCACACCTGGTTGTTGGGACTGAACTCAGAGTCGGCCGGTTCCTCAGCCATGGAGTGTGTGTGTGTGTGTGTGTGTGTGTGTGTGTGTGTGTGTGTGTGTGTGTGGAGGGGGGGGGGGGAGTGGAGGGTGTGTGTGTTGTGTGTGTGTGTGTGGGGGGGGGGTGTCACACCTGGTTGTTCGGACTGAACTCAGATTCGGCCGGTTCTTCGGCCGTGGAGTGGCTCTCCAGGAAGGGTGAGGAAGGGGAGACAATCTCCTCCACGCTAATGTGCACCATGGGGCAGGGACGGGGGTCCTGGTGGGTTTGAACCATATACCCACGGCCAGGCAGGACAGGGCGGACACCAGGTACAGAGTGCCGGTCAGCGTGAAGGGCCAGAAGTAGGCGCCTGTGTCGTCAAACAGCTTGCCTGGAGGAGAAACCAAACAGTATTGAACGTCAGACAAAGACAAACATTAGCTTGCTTGGAGGAGAAACCACACAGTATTGAACGTCAAAGACAAACATTAACTTGCCTGGAGGAGAAACCACACAGTATTGAACGTCAGACAAAGACAAACATTAACTTGCTTGGAGGGGAAACCACACAGTATTGAACGTCAGACAAAGACAAACAACATTAGCTTGCCTGGAGGAGAAACCAAACAGTATTCAACGTCAGACAAAGACAAACAACATTAGCTTGCCTGCAGGAGAAACCACACAGTATTGAACGTCAGACAAAGACAAACATTAACTTGCTTAGAGGAGAAACCACACAGTATTGAACGTCAGACAAAGACAAACATTAACTTGCCTGCAGGAGAATCAAACAGTATTGAACGTCAGACAAAGACAAACATTAACTTGCTTGGAGGAGAAACCACACAGTATTGAACGTCAGACAAAGACAAACAAC
>CM065741.1:332486-337486 GCA_033310375.1 Conus canariensis
ACACATAGAGTGAAACAGAGACAGTCCTCATGGACACGGCCACAGCTGTCCTCACACACAGACAACACATAGAGTGAAACAGAGACAGTCCTCATGGACACGGCCACAGCTGTCCTCACACACAGACAACACATAGAGTGACACAGAGAGAGTCCTCATGGACACGGCCACAGCTGTCCTCACACACAGGCGACACATAGAGAGAGAGAGAGAGAGAGAGAGAGAGAGAGAGAGGTGGGAGGGAGAGAGAGAGGGATGGAGGGAGAGGGAGAGAGAGACAGAGAGAGAGAAAGAGAGAGAGTGAGAGAGAGAGAATGAGAGAGGAAGAGAGGGAGAGAGAGAGTGAGGGGGGAGAGGTGGGGGGTAGAAAGAGAGAGCGGGTGGGGGAGGGAGAGGGGGAAAGAGTGAGGGGGAGATAGAGGGGACAGAGAGGGACGGAGGCACAGAGAGAGGGGAGAGAGAGAGGGAGAGAGAGCGAAAGACGAAGGGGGAAAGAGAGGGGGGAAGGAGAGAGAGAGAGAGGGAGGGAGGGAGGGAGGGAGGGAGGGAGGGAGGGAGGGAGAGAGAGAGAGAGAGAGAGAGAGAGTTCAACACAGAGAGAGAGAGAGAGAGAGAGAGAGAGAGAGAGAGAGAGAGAGAGAGAGAGAACGAACGAACGAACGAACGAACGAAAAATTTTAATCAGTATAGGCCATGGCCCCTTCTGATGGGGGTACAATACAACAATACCAATAATGATACTTCATACAGCAAGATAGCATGTCATAGTTGACAACAAGAAACAGACAGAAAAGCATACAAAATGTACACAATAAATACTAGAGTTGGATTCCTTTAACTGACCATAATAGTGCGCCTTTTAAAGGCCTTATATAAATAAATGCACGTGCTCTTCAGTACGTCTTCCTTTTGATTTGCCATGAGGAGAGCAGCTCGGAACAAACAGGGGTTTTCAAAGAATTTCCGAGGTATGTATTCACACCTTAAATCTTGTAGGACAGGACAACAAAGCAGAAAATGCACTTCATCTTCATTCTCGCTTTTGCATAAAGGACATAGCATGTCAACGTTTTTAGTATTTGCATATCGGTACTGATGCGCTTTGATGTCTGTAACTCCTAATCTAAATCTTGTTAGGTAACTTCTAATATGCCTGTCAATATTAAGTGAGAGATATTTTTCACAACCAGCGGATGTCTTAAAAGTTCTATAAAACGAATATCGCTCACTGTTCCGGATATTTTCATGCCAGTTTTGCCAACGGTTATCAATCAATCTTTGCCGGAGTTGTTTCAAAAAAGCATTTACATTTCCAACCCCTTGACACATCCAGACACACCCGAATCCATTAAAAAACAGAAAATCCCCAACATCTGTAACCCACGACTTTTTACCACGCGATTCTAGTCCCAACAGCATATTATATGCTTTAAGTGGTAATCTATTGTCATCCATTTGTACTATCCTCAGCCAGTATCTAATACACCGTACAGATGAATTAATATAAATAGGATAACGGTGTGTTTCCCCATAAACACATTCGTTCGGTGTTTTCATATGAACCCCCAGAAATTTCTTAAGAGCAAATGAATGAACTTTTTCCACATGAGTAGCAGATTTATCTAAGCCCCAAATCTCAGCACCATATTGAGCAACTGGTTGAACCTGTGCATCGAAGAGTTTTAGAAACACTGTCAAGGAGTTATTATTTAACATGTTTAATTTTTTCAAAATACACAATAAGGCATTTTTGGCTCTGCTTGCCAGGTCCTGACAAGCAGCTGTAAAGCTTAGGCGTGTAGAGAAATAAATGCCAAGGTATTTGTAGCAATTTACAACAGCCATCATCTGTCCATTAAAAAACCATCTTTCGCTTGCTGCCAAGTAACCTCCTTTTCTAAAAACCACAATATTACTCTTTTTCAAATTTACCTTTAGCTTAAGTTCAGAGGCTGTTTGACACAAATTGTTTAACTGGGTCTGGAGGCCAATTGGAGTCTCAGATAATAAAACAATATCATCAGCTAGTAACAAGATGAATAGTTCAATAAAATCGGGAGAAAGCGTTGCACCATGTCTTCCGTTTGCTATTATTTCTAAAGCTAGTTCATTTATGAACAATGAGAAAAGAACAGGGCTGCAAGCATCACCTTGTTTTACACCCTGTGTACATAAAATATAGTCAGTAAGTTCTCCACCTGATCTAACTCTTGCTTTAACGTTATAGTACATACTTTTAATACACTGATATAATTTGCCATTGATACCGTTCTTTTTCAGTATTGGCCAGAGTAATTTTCTAGAAACGGAGTCAAACGCTTTCTCGAAATCAATGAAAGCTACATATAACTTACGATTACACGAAAACTGCTTTTGAACGAGAGCTAGAAGAGTAAACATATGATCTACAGTGGAATGATTCTTTTTGAAACCAGCTTGATACTCACCAGTAATGTTATTTTGATCGATCCATTTTTGTAATCTGTTATTGATGATGGAGCTATACAATTTGCTGCTTATATCAGATAATGAGATTCCTCTATAATTACCAGGATCATTTACGGCACCTTTCTTAAACAATGGAATGATAATCGACTCAGTCCAGCTTTCTGGATATAATCCTTTATCAAAGAGGGTATTGAAAAATTTAAGAAAGAAATCAATCACGATGTCCCCACCATTCTTGAATAACTCACCAATCAAACCGTCAGGACCAGCAGATTTTCCATTCTTTAAATGTCTTACTGAAAATAGGATTTCCTCTTTTGAAATAGGACTATCCAAGTAACCTGATTCTTCAATTTCTTCTGTGTCTGCTTCACTGCAAACATCGTTCTCTAGCAAATTTTTAAAATGCTGGTACCACTCTTCAGTAGAAATATTACTGTGTATAGGAGGTGTCTTTACAGAAAATCTACGAACATTTTGCCAGAATTCCTTCTGGTCATGGGTTGAGTTTATTAAATAATTCAGTAAAGATTTGTTGTGCTCTATTTGCTTTCTGTGCAACATATTTTTGTATTCTCTTCGAGCCTTACAATATTTAACACGGTCTTCGCTATCATGTGTTCTGCAAAACACTCTTAGAAGTTTCCTCGTATTTGATTTAGTCACTTTACATTCTTGATCATACCATGATTCAGTCCTCTCACCTGAATGTATTCTGATTTTCTTTTTCATACATTCTGCTTTGGTCATAATACAATCATTAAACATACATAAAGCTACATTAATATCTTCATCTATGCAGCGAATCGCTGTTTTTAGTACATGCAGGGTATCATCATCATTCATCAGACTACGAAAAATGTTCGCATATTCATCATTCCATATCAGTTTCTCGACATATTCAACCTCTTTGTACTTGTTTGCAACAGGATCAACAATTTGTGAAAAGCCAAAGTGCAGTTCCAAAGGAAGATGGTCAGACTCAATACGTTCTGTTACATACAAATGCATTAATGGTTCTAGGTATAGATACAAGTCAATAGACATCAAAAAATAATCATTAACACTATTCCCTGTATCAGAGATGTATGTGAGACGACCTTGCCGGTCGCCATTACATACACCATTCATTATACATAATTCTAACACTGTGCACATATTCAGAAGGAGTTTTCCATACCTATTAAGCACATTGTCTTCAGAGCACCTGTTGCCACAACATGAAGAGCTTTTGAGTTGAGGAGAACAAGCATTCACTTCACCAGATAGTTCTGGACCCACATTTGCTGTTCTTCCATTGAAGTCTCCGTTTAGTAAAAGAAACACATCAGGAAATTCCAAAATTTTATCAGTAATAACATTTTCAAGCATATTGATGCCATTATCTATACCAAAGAAGGAATAAAAAGGTGAGCTTTCTGGTGGTATATAGGTACAAATATGCAAGACATCTTTGGGCAGACCCAAAATACATTTTGAAATAAGAAACATCATCGTATTATTACACTCAGTATCTATTTTTTGTACATATTTTGATAATTCATTTTTTATTAGACAAATTATACCACCTGATCTTCTCCCTTGCGCTGTAAACTGAGTCGCTGGTTTGCAGAAAATTTTGTAATTATTAAACACACTAGACTGAAAGTTTTCAACAAAAGTTTCAACGAGACATATGAAATCAAATGACAAAATATAATTGATAAAACTGCGGTCCTTTAACTTCGACAACAAGCCATTCACGTTCCAGTGTAATAAAGACATGCCAAATCTAGTATTATATACACCATTTGCTCGACAATCACTTTCACACACACGATGTACATTTTCCTGTTTTCTCATTGAACCATTGTTTCCATGCTCGCAACAAAAATGATCAATCTGAAAAGTTTCATTCGTATCAGAGCAAACTGACACAGAAATATCACCATCTACATCTTTCCTATTACACTTATTGAGATCAACAGTGTAGCTGTTCTTACTTTCCTTAGAAGGACCACTCGGTAATGAAGTCGACCCAGTGACCGACTGACGACAGCTGACAGGCGAGCTAACTAGGCCGCCGTGAGCACTGCCGTTCGACAGCAGCGACAGCACGGTAGCAGTGTCACCCGCCGTGTCACAATTCAGTGAATCGCCCTGTTCAGCACGCGCAAACGAGGGGGTAGAATTTAAGCGATACGGTGACTTGATTTATTTGTTCCTGTTATGACATTTGAAAAATTGTGGACAAAAGATTGTCTCGGAGGACAGATAGAACTTACGCTGTTGTCAATATCAGGCCGGCCGGATTGTTAAGCCATCGGTTTAAGATTTTTATCTCCATCCAGACAGAACCTTTCTCCGTCTATGATCAAATGATCAAAGACCATGGTGGCTCTTCTGTTCTCTCTCCTCGCATTCTTCAAATGCGGAACCAAGTTCCTCCGTATTTCCCTCACCCTTTGCGTAAAATCTTCGCCAATGAAGATTTTACTGCCCCGTAATTTGTATCTGGCATTGAGAATTTGTTCCTTACTTTTATAAAACGTACACCTTCCGATGATTGGGGA
>CM065741.1:354986-399986 GCA_033310375.1 Conus canariensis
AAGGGAGAAATAAAAAAGGAAGAAGAAAGAGAGGGGAAAAAGAAAGGGAGAAATAAAAAAGGAAGAAGAGAAGGAAGAAGAAAGAGAGGGGAAAAAGAAAGGGAGAAATAAAAAAGGAAGAAGGAAGAAGAAAGAGAGGGGAAAAAGAAAGGGAGAAATAAAAAAGGAAGAAGAGAAGGAAGAAGAAAGAGAGGGGAAAAAGAAAGGGAGAAATAAAAAAGGAAGAAGACAAGGAAGAAGAAAGAGAGGGGAAAAAGAAAGGGAGAAATAAAAAAGGAAGAAGGAAGAAGAAAGAGAGGGGGAAAAAGAAAGGGAGAAATAAAAAAGGAAGAAGAGAAGGAAGAAGAAAGAGAGGGGAAAAAGAAAGGGAGAAATAAAAAAGGAAGAAGGAAGGCAGAAAAGAGAGGGAAAATGAAAGGGAGAAATAAAAGAAAGAGAAGAAGGAAGGAAGAAAAGAGGGGGAAAAAGAAAGGGAGAAATAAAAAAGGAAGAAGGAAGAAGAAAGAGAGGGGAAAAAGAAAGGGAGAAATAAAAAAGGAAGAAGGAAGAAGAAAGAGAGGGGAAAAGAAAGGGAGAAATAAAAAAGGAAGAAGAGAAGGAAGAAGAAAGAGAGGAAAGAGATGGGCGGAATGAAAGAAGAAAGAGGGGAAAGACGGAGAGGAGGAAAGGAATGAAAAGAGGAGGAGGAGTGAGGAAGAAAGGATGGAAGAAGTCAAAACAGAACAGAGGAAATGAGGGGAATGACAGAAGGAAGGAAGGAAGGATGGAAGGAAGGAAGGTAAGGCCATCCCACTAACCCATCATCATGCCCAAGAAAGACAGAAAAGACAGCCATCCCACTAACCCATCATCATGCTCATGCCCAAGACAGACAGAAAAGACAGCCATCCCACTAACCCATCATCATGCTCATGCTCAAGAAAGGCAGAAAAGACAGCCATCCCACTAACCCATCATCATGCCCAAGAAAGACAGAAAAGACAGCCATCCCACTAACCCATCATCATGCCCAAGAAAGGCAGAAAAGACAGCCATCCCACTAACCCATCATCATGCCCAAGACAGACAGAAAAGACAGCCATCCCACTAACCCATCATCATGCCCAAGAAAGGCAGAAAAGACAGCCCTCCCACTAACCCATCATCATGCTCATGCTCAAGAAAGACAGAAAAGACAGCCATTCCACTAACCCATCATCATGCTCATGACCAAGAAAGACAGAAAAGACAGCCATCCCACTAACCCATCATCATGCTCATGACCAAGAAAGACAGAAAAGACAGCCATCCCACTAACCCATCATCATGCTCATGCCAAGAAGACAGAAAAGACAGCCATCCCACTAACCCATCATCATGCTCATGCCCAAGAAAGGCAGAAAAGACAGCCATCCCACTAACCCATCATCATGCTCATGCCCAAGAAAGACAGAAAAGACAGCCATCCCACTAACCCATCATCATGCCCAAGAAAGACAGAAAAGACAGCCATCCCACTAACCCATCATCATGCTCATGCCAAGAAAGACAGAAAAGACAGCCATCCCACTAACCCATCATCATGCCGCAAGAAAGACAGAAAAGACAGCCATCCCACTAACCCTACATGCCCAAGAAGACAGAAAAGACAGCCATCCACGAACCCATCATCATGCCCAAGAAAGGCAGAAAAGACAGCCATCCCACTAACCCATCATCATGTCATGACCAAGAAAGACAGAAAAGACAGCCATCCCACTAACCCATCATCATGCCAAGAAAGACAGAAAAGACAGCCATCCCACTAACCCATCATCATGCCCAAGAAAGACAGAAAAGACAGCCTCCCACTAACCATCATCATGTCATGCCCAAGAAAGACAGAAAAGACAGCCCATCCACTAAACCCATCATCATGCTCATGCCAAGAAAGGCAGAAAAGACAGCCATCCCACTAACCCATCATCATGCCCAAGAAAGGCAGAAAAGACAGCCATCCACTAACCATCATCATGCCCAAGAAAGGCAGAAAAGACAGCCATCCACTAACCCATCATCATGCCCAAGAAAGACAGAAAAGACAGCCTCCCACTAACCCATCATCATGCCATGCTCAAGAAAGACAGAAAAGACAGCCCTCCCACTAACCCATCATCATGCTCATACCAAGAAAGACAGAAAAGACAGCCATCCCACTAACCCATCATCATGCTCATGCCAAGAAAGCAGAAAAGACAGCCATCCCACTAACCCATCATCATGCTCATGCCCAAGAAAGACAGAAAAGACAGCCATCCCACTAACCCATCATCATGCCAGCAAGAAAGACAGAAAAGACAGCCATCCCACGAACCCATCATCATGCCCAAGAAAGGCAGAAAAGACAGCCATCCCACTAACCCATCATCATGCCCAAGAAAGACAGAAAAGACAGCCATCCCACTAACCCATCATCATGCACATGCCCAAGAAAGGCAGAAAAGACAGCCATCCCACTAACCATCATCATGCTCATGCCAAGAAAGGCAGAAAAGACAGCCATCCCACTAACCCATCATCATGCCCAAGAAAGACAGAAAAGACAGCCATCCCACTAACCCATCATCATGCCCAAGAAGACAGAAAAGACAGCCATCCCACGAACCCATCATCATGCCCAAGAAGACAGAAAGACAGCCATCCCACTAACCATCATCATGTCATGCCAAGACAGACAGAAAAGACAGCCATCCCACGAACCCATCATCATGCCAAGAAAGACAGAAAGACAGCCATCCCACTAACCTCATCATGCTCATGCCCAAGAAGACAGAAAAGACAGCCATCCCACTAACCCACATCATGCTCACTCAAGAAAGACAGAAAAGACAGCCATCCCACTAACCCATCATCATGCCCAAGAAGACAGAAAGACAGCCATCCCACTAACCCATCATCATGCCAAGAAAGACAGAAAAGACAGCCATCCCACTAACCCATCATCATGCTCATGCCAAGAAAGACAGAAAAGACAGCCATCCCACTAACCCATCATCATTCCCAAGACAGACAGAAAAGACAGCCATCCCATGAACCCATCATCATGCCCAAGAAAGACAGAAAAGACAGCCATCCCACTAACCATCATCATGCTCATGACCAAGAAAGCAGAAAAGACAGCCATCCCACTAACCCAATCTCATGCCAAGAAAGACAGAAAAGACAGCCTCCCACTAACCCATCATCATGCCCAAGAAAGACAGAAAAGACAGCCCTCCCACTAACCCATCATCATGCTCATGCCAAGAAAGACAGAAAAGACAGCCATCCACTAACCATCATCATGCCAAGAAGACAGAAAAGACAGCCATCCACTAACCATCATCATGCCCAGAAAGACAGAAAAGACAGCCATCCCACTAACCATCATCATGCTCATGCCCAAGACAGACAGAAAAGACAGCCATCCACTAACCCATCATCATGCTCATGCTCAAGAAAGCAGAAAAGACAGCCATCCCACTAACCCATCATCATGCCCAAGAAAGACAGAAAAGACAGCCATCCACTAACCCATCATCATGCCAGAAAGGCAGAAAAGACAGCCATCCCACTAACCCATCATCATGCCCAGACAGAGAAAGACAGCATCCACTAACCCATCATCATGCCAAGAAAGCAGAAAAGACAGCCATCCACTAACCCATCATCATGCTCATGCTCAAGAAAGACAGAAAAGACAGCCATTCCACTAACCCATCATCATGCATACCAAGAAAGACAGAAAAGACAGCCATCCCACGAACCCTCATATGCTCATGCCAAGAAAGACAGAAAAGACAGCCATCCCACTAACCTCATCATGCTCATGCCTCAAGAAAGCAGAAAAGACAGCCATCCCACTAACCCATCATCATGCTCATGCCAAGAAAGCAGAAAAGACAGCCATCCCACTAACCCATCATCATGCTCAGCCCAAGAAAGACAGAAAAGACAGCCATCCCACTAACCCATCATCATGCCCAAGAAAGACAGAAAAGACAAGCCATCCCACTAACCCATCATCATGCTCATGCCCAAGAAGACAGAAAAGACAGCCATCCCACTAACCCATCATCATGCCCAAGAAAGGCAGAAAAGACAGCCATCCCACTAACCCATCATCATGCCCAAGAAAGGCAGAAAAGACAGCCATCCCACTAACCCATCATCATGCCCAAGAAAGGCAGAAAAGACAGCCATCCCACTAACCCATCATCATGCCCAAGAAAGACAGAAAAGACAGCCATCCCACTAACCCATCATCATGCCCAAGAAGACAGAAAAGACAGCCATCCCACGAACCCATCATCATGCCCAAGAAAGACAGAAAAGACAGCCATCCCACTAACCCATCATCATGCTCATGCCCAAGACAGACAGAAAAGACAGCCATCCCACGAACCCATCATCATGCCCAAGAAAGACAGAAAAGACAGCCATCCCACTAACCCATCATCATGCTCATGCCCAAGACAGACAGAAAAGACAGCCATCCCACTAACCCACCATCATGCTCATGCTCAAGAAAGACAGAAAAGACAGCCATCCCATAACCCATCATCATGCCCAAGACAGACAGAAAAGACAGCCATCCACGAACCCATCATCATGCCCAAGAAAGACAGAAAAGACAGCCATCCCACTAACCCATCATCATGCTCATGCTCAAGAAAGACAGAAAAGACAGCCATCCCACTAACCCATCATCATTCCCAAGACAGACAGAAAAGACAGCCATCCCACGAACCCATCATCATGCCCAAGAAAGACAGAAAAGACAGCCATCCCACTAACCCATCATCATGCTCATGCCCAAGACAGACAGAAAAGACAGCCATCCCACTAACCCATCATCATGCCCAAGAAAGACAGAAAAGACAGCCATCCCACTAACCCATCATCATGCTCATGCCCAGCTGGGCCGACCCAACCCAGGAGGTCACCGCCTTGGTCTGCTTGAGGTCGTCCAGCAGTTCCAGGAGGAGGATGCCGAAGGAGAACATGGTGCCGTCAATGATGAAGTTGGCCATGAAGGAGGCGGCGCACACCACCCACCCCCAGCCCCCATCTGGCACCAACGACACCTGGATAGAGAGGGCAGTCTGGCAGTGGTTGATATTGGAAGGGGGATGGAAGGGAGATGGGGGGAGGAGGGGGGGGGGGGGAAACAAAGGACACCTGGATAGAGAGGGCAGTCTGACTGTGATTGATATTGGAAGGGGGATGGAAGGGGGATGGGGGGGGGGGGGCACCAAGGACACCTGGATAGAAAGGGCAGTCTGACAGTTATTGATATTGGAAGGGGATGAGGGGGGGGGGGGGGGCACCAAGGACACCTGGATAGAGAGGGCAGTCTGGCAGAGATAAATTGGAAGGGGGATGGGGGGGGGGGGGGACCAAGGACACCTGGATAGAGAGGGCAGTCTGACAGTTATTGATATTGGAAGGGGATGGGGGGGGGGGGGGGGCACCAAGGACACCTGGATAGAGAAGGCAGTCTGGCAGTGATTGATATTGGAAGGGGGATGAGGAGTGGGGGGGGGGGGGGCCCAAGGACACCTGGATAGAGAGGGCAGTCTGACAGTTATTGATATTGGAAGGGGGATGGGGGGGGGGGTTCCAGGACACCTGGACAGAGAGGGCAGTCTGACAGTTATTGATATTGGAAGGGATGAGGGGGTGGGGGCACAAAGGACACCTGGATAGAGAGGGCAGTCTGGCAGAGATAAATTGGAAGGGGATGGGGGGGGGGGGGGACCAAGGACACCTGGATAGAGAGGGCAGTCTGACAGCTATTGATATTGGAAGGGGATGGAGGGGGGGGGGGGCACCAAGGACACCTGGATAGAGAAGGCAGTCTGGCAGTGATTGATATTGGAAGGGGGATGAGGAGGGGGGGGGGGGGGCACCAAGGACACCTGTATAGAGAGGGCAGTCTGAACAGTGATTGATATTGGGAAGGGGAGATGGGGGGGGGGGGGGGGGGCACCAAGGACACCTGGATAGAGAGGGCAGTCTGACAGTTATTGATATTGGAAGGGGGATGGGGGGGGGGGGGGGGCACCAAGGACACCTGGATAGAGAGGGCAGTCTGACAGTTATTGATATTGGAAGGGGGATGGGGGGGGCACCAAGGACACCTGGATAGAGAGGGCAGTCTGACAGTGATTGATACTGGAAGGGGGATGGGGGGGGGGGGGGATCCAAGGACACCTTGATAGAGAGGGCAGTCTGACAGTTACTTATATTGGAAGGGGGATGGGGGGGGGGGACCAAGGACACCTGGATAGAGAGGGCAGTCTGGAAGTGATTGATACTGAAAGGGGAGAGAACTATAAAATAGGCACTCTGGCTCACCCACCTCCGCCAGCTCCAACCGGCTGAAGCCGGTTTCGCTGTTGCTCCGCCGGCTTACCCAGAGTGCCTATTTTATAGTTCTCTAATAAACACTTTACAAACATACATAATGTGTAGGATTATCTGTTTTTAACACTAATTTAGAAAACTTTTGAGACTTAAGTTTTTGCTTAATCCTTCGTTTTTCTTGATCGTTTTCAATAACATCATTTTCACGCATACATTCATCAAACATCAAACATACATAATGTGTAGGATTATCTGTTTTATAGTTCTCTGTCACTCGACCGTTAAGAAGTAAACAAACAAAACAATGGGGACTTGGTTAACCATGCCTTTATTCTTAGGAGGGCTATTTGTCAACCAAGTTGGGATTTCATTCTATTGTGAGGAATGACTGGCTATTGACAGCTATCTGAATAGGGAGTGTCTGAAAGGGGTGGGATGTGTGTTCACACAAGCGTAGAATCGTGGCACGTTGTTGAAGATTATTCTAAGCAGCCACCAAGTGCACTTATTAAAAGCTTGATTCAACAAACAAGACAATTGTATAAAGTACACCCGGCGGCCGCCTGAATAGGCAGCCTGTTGAATAGGACGTGACAAAGCGACGGTCCACCTAGACCGCGGCCGTTAAAGCGTGGCTTTCTGCTATAGGCTGTGACGTGTGCCTGTTTAATATTCATTTCACGCGGTCTAGCTAGACCGCGGCAGTTCTCTGCTGTGGCTCTTGAGAAGATCGTGTTTCAAGCTGCATTGGTAGTTGAATGGGAGTGGACCAATACTGCCTTATCTCCTCACTATATGAAAACATTGCTTTTAGTTCTTTTCTCATGGAGTAGACTTCAATGAAATAGCAATTCTTGATGAACGGTTTGTGATTCAAGAAGTTCTATCTCTAATTCAGAAGAGATACTGTCTTGCGACATAACACAACACTTTCTAACTGAAAACACGACTGCACTGCACACCCGCAAATGACAAGACAGCTAGGTTTAGTTGCTAACAACACAAGTGCTGGGCGGAAATGTCGTCACTGTTACTAATCAGCTGATTCTATCTAGTCTTGTGATTGGGGGAAGGTAAGAAACATGTTTTGATATGTTTAGAAATTTAGCCGCCTAAATTTATACAATGACGTCTAACGCCTGTACTGAACGACGCCGGTGGGGAATTTAGCCGTCTAAATTTATACAATGCTGCGTGGTGGCCCGACGCCCTTATGTGTAACTCGACACGAACCAGCAAACAGTGCGACGCTTCGACTCGGCAATTATGCAGTTGAGTAAGCCGGGGCCAGACATGTCTGGCCTAGAGTACTACATAAAGGCAGAAGTGAAGAGGAGTTGTCTCCCCGGAAAAGAATGTAACAATTAATTGTGAAAAAAAAATCGGCATCACGTTCTTATTCAAGTTTTTATTCAAGTTCTTAACAAGTTTTTATTCAAGTTCTTAACAAGTTAACATCAAGTTTTTAACAAGTCATCATCAAGTTCTTAACAAGTTCTTATTCAAGTACTTATTCAAGTACTTATTCAAGTTCTTAACAAGTCGTCATCAAGTCGTCATTAAGTTTTTATCAAGTCGTCATTAAGTTCTTATTAAGTTCTTATCAAGTTCTTATTTAAGTTTTATCAAGTTGTCATCAAGTCGTTATCAAGTTCTTATTCAAGTCACTTATAATTATTTATTAAGTTCTTAACATATTATTGCATATCAAATGGATCAAAATGAGATTTTGTTGTTGGCAGTTCTGGCATGCTTTTTTGTTCGGCTTCTGTATTTAGTGGCTGAGATTTTTTGGACTGCTTTGGTTTTTGCTGGCGTTGTTTATATATTTTATAACCGTAATAACCACCCCCAGCAGCAATGACGCCAAAAATGGCAACTGTTTTAAATTCAATATTCCATGACGACTTTGGTGTTGTAGACAACCCTGTTGTTGTAGGTCTTGAATCAACTTGTTCTTGTGTATTTACAGCTGGCATTGAAACAACTGTTGGCGTTGGCGATGTTATGTTTTCATTATGAGTTATATTCTGTGCTCGGAACATTAATTTTTTTTGTTTGTTCCACTCTGCTAATTTTTTTCCTGCTGCAACACGCCCAGGATGAGGAGGCTTTTTACTAGTCACTTTCTCCATCAGTATTTTCTGATTCTGATTCTGCTGATTTTCTGGCTCGGTCATTTTGAAGGGAAACAAAATCTATATGATTAAAAGTAATTAATCCCATGATTAATGGCGATAACAATGTTCCAAATCTGTAATATAGATCACATCCTAGAGACTCTAATGTCTTTGTTAAAACTGGATCCTGTGTTAAATCATACATAAAATCTTGTTCAGAATCAATGGGAGCAAATCTACTAACTAGTTTAGTGTACAAACTAAGAACCGTTTGCCCAACACTTTTTACCATTCTTGACCCCAGTTGCGCTTCATACCTGTTGTGATACTTTACAATGTCTTGTGGCGACATTTGTTGAATCTGTTCTATGCTGAATTCATTTCCAAGGTACTGTTTTGTTTTTCCACATGCTGCTAAAGAATACAGCCTTTCCTTTTGGCGCATAATAGCTTGGTCATCAACTTGATCATTTGTAATCATAAGTTCAGGAAGTAGATCATCGCTGTTCATGTTTTTTATTAATTATAATTATTTTATTTTTTAAAAATGAGCACCGAAAAAACTATTACTAACCTTGTATACCATTCTGCTGTTATTGGAGGCCTAAGTGTAGGATACACAATGCTTGGTAAAAGCCTGTTAAAAATAAAACCAGCAGATCTTGGCAAACTAGGCTTTGAAGACTCAGCAAAGCTGATTGCTGTTATTACAGCTTCATTTGCTACGAAAGATTTTCTAGTTAAGCAAGGACTAATTCCAGACAGTATCAATATGTAAAATAAAAAAAAATACATTTATAAAAATGGCTTCACTCGTAATGATGATTGGTGGCACTGTGGTTAATGCGCTTGCTTTTAGCGGAAGTAATTACGCATTTAGTAAACTACAAAATAACAATGAGAGAAAAAGACATAACAGAGCTATGGAGCAACTAGCTGCTGCACAAGACACCTATGAAAAGCAAAGAATGGAGCAGTTAGATTTTATTAACGACAGACTTAAACAACAGGGACATGCAGCTTACACATTTAAAGATGTTGACCAGGCAATAAAAGAATATTTTCTAGTAACAGGCAAACAAGTTGAAACATTGCCCCCACCAAAATTTAGCGACTTTTATCAACCATCAGAAAAACAAAAGATGCAAGAAATATTGTTTATTGTCTTTGGCATGACCGCTGTGTATTTTGTTGCACAAAGTATTGGCTGAATAAAAATGTACAAAATCTATTATTCTCCAAAAGGATATTGGAAGGGAATAACAGCAATTAAAAAGCTTAGCCAAGCAGCGGGAGTCAGTGAACAAACAGCAAAAGAATGGTTATCTAAACAAGCGATTTGGCAAATTTATTTACCAGCGCCTAAACGAATACAAAGACCACACTTTGTCAACACAATACCGAACGACACCCATCAAATGGATCTTCTATATTTACCCCATGATACGATTAGACGAAAAAGATTTAAGTACGCACTTACAGTCATTGACATAGCTTCAAGATACAAAGATGCTGAACCATTAACACAAAAGAGTGCTTCTGCTGTTGCTGTCGCTTTACAACTGATATATCAACGAGGACCCTTAACTTATCCTCGCATGATTCAAGTCAATGATGGAAAAGAATTTAAAGGTCAAGTGAATCAATTATTGTTAAAACATAGAGTTACCATTAAAAGAGGCATTCCGGGTGTTCACAGATCACAGGGTTTGGTTGAAAACTTTAACAAACAGTTATCTGAAAGGCTTTTTTCCTACCAGTATCACAGAGAGCTGGTTGACAATTCTCGCAACACAGAATGGGTAAAAAGACTGCCCTCAGTTCTACGTGCAATGAATAATGAAGAATTTAAAGGTCTAAAACCAGTACAAGCAATCAGAAAACAAACAATAAATGTTGTTGAAGGAGAGTCTTCATCAAGCAAACTATTACCATTTGGTTTGAAAGTGAGATACCTTTATTCGCCGGGAGAAGCGGAAGGGGACACTCGCATCAGGGCAACCGATCCAGTTTGGAGTGTTGACTCATATGAAATAAAAAGAATTGTAAAGATGAATCCGCCTGTGTATTATTTACGAGAAACTGACACAACAAAACGACCAGCCCCTCAAAGATCTTTTGTGAAAGAAGAACTGCAAATAATCCCGCCAGACACAGTTCCGCTTAATTAATTTACGTAAATATATTTGAGTTTAAAATGGAAGCTCAAAAAGAAGAAATCTTACATGAAACTAAAATGATGATAAAAAAAGAGACCTTAAAATTAATACAAGAATCATATGATACGTGTTCAGCTATTAAGGAAACAATTATGTGGATTTATCGGCACACGGCAACGCATCCTGATCGCCTACGATCCCAAATTTTGATTATCAGAATAACGGATAAAGAATATCTTGAAAAAATAAAAAAAATTCGTGCACATCAAGCAAACATGAGAAAAATTTTGTCTGAATTGGATATTGATATGATTGAGCTTCTAGATAAATTTGAGGAAAAATATAAACCCGCGGATGAAGAAGGTATGTAATTATGCTGTTTTCCAATGCCCGATTGCATATGAAAACTCTGGATTAACAAACACACGTTTTGTGTTTGTTCTATCTAATGACTTCTTTGTTACAACAGTTGTGTTGATCTCATGTAGATTAGATCGTAGTTTTACGTTGTCATGATGAAAAGTCTTATTGTCAAACAATGCTTTTTTATAGTTGTCATGGGATATGCTTGATTGCACAACACTACGAGATATTCCCTTTGCTTTTTTAACAACTTTTTTTTGGCTTGAAAGACTGTACATTTTCGACCTCAAACCAACAAACTCCTTGATCACACCTCCAGATAATTCATCCTTCATCTTACCTAAAACCTTCTTGTTAACAGTTGAATGCAAAGGCGAATCTTTAGGATAATCAGATGTGTCGTACCATCCTGCATGCCCTTTAGCTACTTCTAATTCCATGTCTTTATAGATATCTTCAGTAGGGATATCTATAACAAAGGAATCTGTATCTGTGTACAGAACTCTGGAATCTGGATACAAGGGCTTAAAGTAGTCATAAAGAAATTCTAACATCAAAAGCTTCGACAGCTCTAAAACAGTAAACCCAATAAAAACGGGCTTATCCAATTTGACTTTCTTTTTTTTCATCATTATGCCAAAAAGCTGATCATGAAATCTTCTGAAGTCCTGATAATTAGGTTTAGAAGTTAGCTTAATTGCATCGTTCTCTCTGGTGACCAATCTAACATCTTTACGCTTGTGCGGATTCTCCATAGTCTTTCCAAAACAGCTGTTGTTCATCAACTTGAAAAAGTCTTTTTCTGAAGCATCTGTGGATTTAGTTCTGAGATCAGTGTTCTTCATTATGTATGGTTTCATGAACTGTTCTTGATCAAAAGCAATTATACGATGAACAGCTGTCAACTTCAAACCATGTCTTAAATAAAATTGTAGAAGCCTGTAATGGCAGACATAATTTTTTTTGCCTCGAAGATTAGGCACAAGTTTAGGTGGTTCTGTTTTTGCCATCTTTAGACTTTCTGCTGCTAATGGATAGTCATTATGCAGGTCATGGAGTTTCTGAGGATATTCTAAGTCAACTTCTAGAATGTATCCACACTGTTGATCTGGCGTCAAACTGCCCAACCACTTTAATGCTTTTTGAATATTATTCGTATCACCGTCTGTGTACATTTTAAAGTTGCGTAATGGAAGTGATTGCGCCATTGCCCATCCATACAGATTGTTTGCATCTAAATACATGAGATAGTTAGACCTTTTACTTGGATCATAGTCGTCCAAGTATTTGTTGTTTGCTTTACAGTAATGGTGCGACGCCATACTGATTCCCCCACGCAATCCGTTTTCAATCATCTGAAGCATTGGCAGGTTAGACAATAAATCAATTTGTACTCCAGTAAATTTTAAGAAAGCGTCCCAGCTCATCCCGGGCGCAGAAATGTAATGCGCGGGATCCAGGCTGTAATGTTTCATGCAGGTCTTCCTATAATTTTCAAAGACGTCCGCCAACAAACAGGTATCCGCCATTAAATAGGAATCATGATAGTCTCCCATCGTTTTACACTCTAACTTCTGCCACGCATCTTGAGCATGCTGGTAATCAGAATCACTGATGTCCTTTCCTCTGAGACTAGAAAAGAACGCGCCTTTAGGCGGAAGTGTATCTTCGTCAAACCTTTGCCAACTGTTCATGTACTCATAAGGGTAAACGCCCTTTCTAACAAGAGTTGGGTCAAAATATTCTTCTGTTATTAGGCAGGACTTTAAGGACATAGCCAGTGACTCTAATGAACCCATCATGTGTTGCATAGAGTCGTAGAAAGACATGTTATTTAAAGTGAAACACATGTACTTTTCTGATGACTGTGCAATGCATGACACCCTGAAGTCGCTGGTTACTGCTTGCATTATAAGGTGAGAGTCGTAACCTCGCAAGTTGTGAAAGAATATAGGCAGCTTCCATGTCTTTGGTTCAAACTTTAGTTGAAGATTGCATTTGTTATGTGCTGCTCCTCTAAACTTTCCACTAATGTGATCATGGTCTCTTACTGTTGGATTCTCTGCGGTGGCAACCAAGGCCGCCCCACAAATCCAACAGTGAGTGGCTGAGTCATACTGTTGTTGGTCTTCAGGCGTCATTATGATTTCAGATAAGTTTAGATTATTAGAACAGGCATTACGCACTTGCTGCATGCGTTTTAAGAAGTATTTTGCAGCATTTGGTCCTCTGTATAATTCTGGCTTTGAATGGGCGCCATCCGACCTAACAATGATGAAGGCAAATGAGCAAATCTGATGATTACTCATTAAGACTGTTTTAGGAAGTTTCTGTGGGGTTGGTCCTTCATAAGGAACAATGAGTGATTCGAAGTCTGCGTAAACAACATATGGACTAGTTTGCAACCGTTTCCAGTTCTTAAAACTAACTTTACTGCCTTCTCCGGGCGTAATTAGTTCTGTATCACAGTCAACTGGGCTAATACAATGTTTTACATGTTCGCTTGCTGCTTTAACAGATGGAATTCTTGTTAAACATTTTCTACAGAATTCTTGTTTGCTATGTTGTTTTGTAGTATGCACTAGTAATCTACTCATTGTGCGTATCAATGTGTAATGTGGTAGCCCTGTTGGTGAAAACATCAGTAGTAAGTCAACATGATTTTTGTCTGGTTCGCCAATCGTTGGACTGTTCTTGGACACTTTAATCGGCTGTAGATTTGTTTCCTCATCCCATATGTAGATATTAACAGTTATTGGTTTGTTTTGTTCTTCAAACTGATCAATCTGATTTACACTAACAGGAAAGGATATTCCTCTAAAGTTAAGATCATTGATGTAAGGTTCATAGTTAGACACTCTCTCTGCGTTTTTGCGGAATACATGCAGCCTAGCAAGAACGCACCACATAAAACATTTGTTGTCTGAATTCTTTATGTTTAGAACTGCTCGTTTTGCAACTAATGATGGAGGTAGTGGAATGTAAGCCTTGCCTACAATCGGCTCATACTTAGCCTGTTTTAATCTGATGTCTAGGACTTCGCCCTCTGACCAACCAGAGCCTCTCATTTTAGCTGCTTCAGAGGCTTCATCAAACTGTGTAAGCAGCTGGTCTGCCCAACCAGGTGTTAAGTCATTAGAGGAAAGAATAGTCTGCTGTTTAGTTGAGACCCAGACTTCTAGATTTTCTTCATTTATTGTTATATAGTCGATTAAAACAACTAACCTTACTTTAACTGGAGGGTTTATTGTTAGTTTACTTGGAACTTGAGAAATAGCGTGTACAACGCTTTCCCGCACGTTTTTTGGATTAATAACTTCTAAATCAATCTCATTTAGTGCTCTTGACAAACGCTCTTCCTCGAGCATTGCTTCAAACAATTCATCTGAACCTTCATATATCTTATCCATGCTGAGTTTCTTTTCTAACTCAAAATATTTATTTAAATTAAAAAAAAAAAAAAAAAAAAAAAATACTTAATCAGAATCAATATCAACGGTCTTTTTGTGCTTGGACTCATAAACTAAAGTATAAACGCCCTTTGGGGTTGTTAATGTGAGCTGTTTAGAACAGAGTTTAATGTTTCGTTTACTTTTTTTAAACATTCCTTTTTTATCTGGTCGGTGTCTGGTTGTTGAGAAAAAGTTGCCCTTGCCTTTCTTTGAAGATCAAACTTTTGTCTTTTGTAGTCCTCAAAATCAGCCTGTAGGCGACTAAATTCTTCATCCGTGATGTTCGAGTCAGCAAGTGCTTTATCAATTATTAGTTTGAAGGAACTAAGTTTAGCTGTTATTAGTTGAACCATAGCTGTGTGCTTTTGGAGTTTAGCTTTTATTTTTTTGCTGACAGCACTTACAGCTAATGAGCACAGGCCAAAAGCTAAAGACACACCACCTAGAGGTATAGCTACCGGTGCACCTACGCCTGTTGCTAAGAGACCTACACTTGTTCCTGCTGTTAAAGCACTAACCGCCGATGCTCCAGTATTAACATATGTAACAGCATTAAAGACAGCAGAATACCTTCGTTTGGTTTTACTGTATTTTGAAAGGTCCTGCTCTAGTTGGGTTTGCATTTGTGTTATGTTTGTTAATCTGAAAGTTTTTATGTCTACAGCAACAGAGTTGCCTACTATCTCTTCTTTGGGCACTTTTGGATAAGTCGTAACAGACATGCTTTTTTAAAATAAAAATAATTTAGTATTGGATATTTTTTAATCTGTTATCTTGAATATTCAGCTGCGCATCATATATTAAAAACAAATGTACATTAAGTGGTTTATCACTCTCTTTTTCTTTATCAATTTGAATGTTTATTACGTCTTTAACTGTTCTCCCACTCCCATGCAACTGATTATCCTCTGTTGACCTTAGGTCAATCCATAAACCGTATTTCGTTGTTAAATATTCATCAAGTCTAACACTGTGAAGGTGTAGATCTTTAGACACAAGGTCTACTGTTGGATTTCTACACCTCCCGCCTCCAAACAATTTTCTTATTTCATCAAAATGATGATAAGGTTTAAGCCCGCTACCGTAGACTTGGTTAGGACTACCCTCAATTGAACATTGTACTTTCGTTATTTTAGGATTGATAAACTTTTCACTTTGTCTTTTGAATGGTTCTTCATCTTCACACAGCAATAAAATACCTTTAAGGGATCTTGCTGTGGCACTAAAACTAAAGTTCCATATTGTGTCTGCCCTGCTTTTAGGATATTTAGTATGATGAATCACTCTTTCGTAATATATTGCTAATTTTGACTGATATTGTTGCTCAATCAGCCTTGCTAAGTTAGGGTTGCTAACAATGTCAAACTCTAACGAGATGTCGAAAATGCTGTACTTTGCGTTAGAGTCTGTAGATTTAATGACACGTTTGTATTCATTAAAAGTTAGTTCATATGACAATCTGTCTTTTAATGCTCCTTGAAAGTATGGCGCATGCGCTTTTAACAACTCAAAATCTAAGGGTATGGAAAAGCGATTTCCATAAGCAAAACTTACAGCTTCATACTTGTTGCCGGCTTTAGCATCTTCGGCGTCTATTCTGTGTTTTAGTGCTTCGTTATTTTCGATTCCTTGAAACGCAAGATCGGCCCTTTCATTATCGGTTAGCCATAGATCAGAATAGATTAGAAATATGTCTGCATTGTGTAAAGAAAATATTTCTTGCCCCTCAATTTTATAGAAATTTTCTTAACGATTGCCCGTCCCAGATTCTGGACTACTGTCCTGTTTTCGTCTGTTGCTGATTCTAGTTCTATTTTGAAAGGAAGCCGTGCAGATCCCGGCACAATCACTTCATCTGCTCCTAGGTCTGGAAATTTAACAGTAAGAATTTGATCTGAATCAATAGTAGATGGATTATTTGGAACAATAATATTCTGTTTATTTCCCTTCACGCCAAAGGGCTCTTTCAGTCTTCTATGCGGGTCAAGAATCGAGCCATATGCTTGTGACATTTTTTTATAAAACAAAATAAAAAGTTAATTATTTAAAAACATGGCAGGCATTGAAGATTATGATGTTTTTGATCCTGGAGACGACATGAGTGAAATGACTCCTTTGACACATCCATTACAATCATTGCGGCGTGAGTTAACAGAAAGTAAGGTCAAATCATTTTACGAAAGTTTAGGTCAAGAACCTCCTGATTTTATAGACCCTAATGATTTTGAAACAAAAGATGGCCATTTGATTTTTAAAAACGAGCAAGGACAACCTGTACAGCTTACATCTAAACCAGACCCATCAAAGTTTTTAGCAAAGACTACAATTAGACAAAGACTCAGTGTGCGCGATCAAAATCGCCTTGGCATTGCTAAACCGCGAAGATTAGACAGTGAGGCAGTTGCTAAACTTCAAAACACACTACAAGAACTCCCAACAGATAACCAAATGCAAAACATAGAACTTAAAGATTTAAGCCCAACAGCAGACAAAATAATACAAGCAGAAACCAGTTTTTCAGAAGAAACAGCATTAAAAACTATGCACGATCTGCCGCTACCTATGAGAGAAATAACAGCCCTTGATCATGCTTTAAGAAGCATCAGAGGCGAATTAACAAACAATTTAGCAAAACTGGGTGAACTAGATGAGCATATAAAAAGAGAAAAAGAAAAACTAGTTGAGGCTGATGACCACAACTTAGGACCTGGTGTTAAAGAAAGAATAACACAAAGACTAAAAGATCTTGAACAAGAGAGATCAGCAAGACTAGAAGTGTTGTCTAATAACCGAGAACAATTACGAACTCAAGTGAGCAGAATAAGAGAAACTATCCAAAGAATTTTATATGAAGACACAACGTTAGCAGAACGAATAAAAACACTGTTTAGGGAGCAAGGTGTCACATTAGCAAGTGTTATAACAGCCTTAGGATTTGCAATAAGTACACTGGTGTTGGCTATTACAGGCGGCGGTGGTGGGGGGGTAGTGCCTCCGCCACCATCTCCTCCACCTGATAAATCATGGGTAAAAAAACAACTTGATCATCTTGCAAGTTTATTAAAAAAATTAGCCAGTAAGGCAATAGATTCTTTGCCTGGTATAATAGGAGGGATCGTTAGCTGGCTTTTGTCTGCCGCAAGTAAAGTAGTTGGCTTTATGGCTGAGCACTTATGGGCATTAGTTGTCTTAATAGTTGGGTTACTTTATAGTAAGATAAAGACCAAGTAATCCTAGGGCAGTTAATCCAATAACAAGTGCTGTCTTTTCATATTCATGGGGGTCGCTTTTATTCACCATGGGGATTGGTTGGGGGTGGGGTTTTGAGGGGAGTATTGGATGGGGTTTTGGGGCCTTGGGGATTGGTGGGGATTCTTTTTTTATTGCTATTGCTGGCTTAGAATTTATGTCGTTTTTTCCGACCTTCTCTTCTTTACCAGCCACAAGGATTTCATTATTATAGTTTATTATTGTTCCTATCTGGAGTCTGAGGTCAGAAGGTAGCATGTATAAACCAGTGCCGACAGCAAAGTCTACTTTCGATCTTGCGTATTGCAAAACATTTTGGTACCTTTTAATACTTGAAGGCAAATCAATTGCAGAATTAATAGAATCCTCTAAATTTGCTAAATACTGTTTTTGGGCGTCAAAGCCAGTAGAAGGATCAATTATGTTTGATCTCGTTTGTGCTTGCGAACCTAGCAAACACCAAACATAAGTACGAATAGAGTCGTTTATTCGTTCTATTCCTGCTTTTGTTAGGCCCTTAGAAGTATCCAAAATAAATGTTGTCCATGCTGTTTTATGCTCTTGCTCTATGGACCCGAGGTGAACAGTTGTGCCTGAAGAGAAAGATGTGTAAGGAGGATTCCAATCATAGTTATACTTTCTATGCACGCCCCAATAATAAAGAGTGCCTAAACCATGATTAAGATCCAACTTTTGTCTAAAGTCTGTCTTTGGGTCAATATCAAATTCGTTACAGATCCTTTCAAAAGCCTTGTAATCTATTCTGTTGCTGAATGGATTAAACGTTTTGTCATTTGGTAATGGTGCTTGCAGTTCAGATAAAATACGTCTGAAGGTGTAATAAAAATGAAATCTATACACTGACCTCACCAAAGGATCAGGATGATTTAAATGATCAGCATACGACACTCCACACCCAGTTGATGCACAAAACACAGCAAAGTTTAACTGGTTCTGATAAAACTGCATCGGATGACTGAACCACACTTTCGGGATGTAGTCGTTTTAGATAGGAGGGTTAAGATAACGATCCAATGGAGTACTAACCTTTACTTGAAAGGCGTCAGTCTGAGTCACAGAAATGTCGAGGGTATCAGTTGTTATATCTTTAGGACTGTAGTGCGGTCCAACAGAATATTTTGCATTAGTATATTTGAATGCACTCATTTTTAAATTGTTTTAAAAATGTTTGTAACAATAACAACTCAAGACAGTCCTTCGTTTTTAGAATATGCTATTGATAATAACTGCGTAACCCAAAGGGTCGCACTCCATGGAATTTTTTACAAAGTCGTATGGTTTAATATAACTGAATCCAAGGAGAATAATAAGATTAAAAAATTTGATAATAGAGGAAACTTAGTTAGCCAGTTAACCATACCTGATGGTTATTACGGGTTTTGCTCGCTAAAAGAAGCAATGAGTAACTTCGACATTACTCTCAAACTTAACAATGCAAATTTGAAAATAATGTTGACATTCAAACCTGAAGAAGAAGTAGACCATTACCTTTTTGATGTAGAGCTAGCTAAAATGTTAGGCTTTGCAACTGACAATCATGGTTTTAGAGTTACATCAGACAAAACTACTTATGAGGGAGAAAACCCGCTCGATCTTGCATTACATTCATTACTCTATGTTCATTTGGACGAGCTGAGCACTGATGAAAACTTATATGATGGAAGGCCCTCAACTGTTTTAAGAGCTCTTCCATCAGGGAAAGCTGCATATTGCGATTATGAAATTATACAATTCCCTAATTTACAGTTTAAAAGATTAGCTTGTGGGAGGGTCAGATCATTTAATATAAAGATCACAGATAAAACAGGGAAAGTCGTGAAATGTGATAACCTGCACATTGTTTTAGAAATAAAATAATACGTTGTTTTAAAAAATGTCACGTGGGCCAGACGATTCGGGGGTCACATTAGCGCCTGAGAGGTGTGTAACTTTAGAATTAAAAGACCTTGCAGACGTTGAGGACTTTGAACAAAACGGTGAGATAGGCACTTTGTATGGTTTTGAGTACACTAAAGATGGTTATTATAAGCGCAAAGAGGTTGACGACAACAAAAGGTTTCCTAAACTAGAACAACTACGCAATGTAGAAGCAAATAATGCGGGTCAGTATGAATATAAAATAGTTCGAAAAACTGACAACAAATGGCACTTAGAACCATATTTAGAATGGGACATAAAATTTGAATTCTTAAGCCCATTTACATTTTTCGACCGCCAAAAAAGTTTCAGAAAAGCATTGAACTCTGGCCCTTTACATGTAAGTCTTATGCCAGAGGACAACAGTCGGAAAGAGATCGAAATAAAGCCGTTTGGGGACAAACAGTACATCCTCCACAGAAGAGAATCGGTTTTAAAGAAAGCTTCTACAAAATTACAGTTCATTCCACGCACAAAATTAGGAGACACGTTCACAATGATATTTAAAATTTCTGTCTTAAAAGATGAGGCGAGAAATGGAGCTCTGGGCGTCAGTGACAATCTTATGAAAGGAATTCTTATTAGCTGGCAAAACTTAGACGTTGACAAACTTAAAGTTACTGTCGTTGTTCTTTACAATGGCGAGGATATTAAGGTCATAACAACAAGCAACAAAATTGATATTAGTCTAAATAGAAACGATCTTACAGAACTGAACTGGATTAATCTTACACATTTGGACCTTATAGGTTTTTATTATACTGAACAAGTTTTGACAGAGAGTATGATAAAAACAATAACTGGATTAGATTAAATTCTGTTTTAAAACTATGGAGCAGACGACTTTGGTGTCAATGCCGATGTTAAACTTTATGACAAAAACCCCTCATTGTTCATTGATTTGTGGACAGACTGGTTGTGGAAAAACAATATTTATCCTCGACCTATTACAAACAGTTTATCGTTATAATTTTGATCATATTGTAATTTTCTGTCCGACACTTAAATGGAACAAAGCATATCACGATAGAAGGTTTATATGGACGGATGATGAAATCTATTTAGTTGACCCTAGCAATAAACTGAGTGAGTGTTTAGAACATTTTTTTAAACTGTTTGAGGGAACGCAGACATTATTTATTATAGATGATTGTTCGGCAGAAAAGGATATAGTCAAAAAAAGAAACACTTTATCAAAACTAGCTTTCAGTGGAAGACATGCTGGGATAAGTGTGTGGATTTTATGTCAAAAATATAACTCAGTTTTAAAAGACTTTAGAGAACAATTAAAGACAGTGGTTTTATTTCACATGAAAGATAGAGACGCATTTGATGAATGTATGCGTGAAAATGATGTTATTGAAAACGATCAAGAAAAACGAAGGATTAAGCAAAAACTTAAGTCTCAAAAGTTTTCTAAATTAGTGTTAAAAACAGATAATCCTACACATTATGTATGTTTGTAAAGTGTTTACTATTAGAGAACTATAAAATAGGCACTCTGGGTAAGCCGGCGGAGCAACAGCGAAACCGGCTTCAGCCGGTTGGAGCTGGCGGAGGTGGGTGAGCCAGAGTGCCTATTTTATAGTTCTCTAAGGGGGATAGAAGGGGGGGGGGGGGGGCACCAAGGACACCTGGATAGAGAGGACACTCTGGCAGTTGATATTGGAAGGGGGATAGGGGATATCAGCAGACAGCGTCTCTCTCTCTCTCTCTGTCTCTGTCTGTCTGTCTGTCTGTCTCTCTCTCTCTCTCACACACACACACACACACACACGCACACACACACACATATACGCACAAACACACACACGCGCGTGTGCGAGTGCGCGTGCACACACACACACACACGCACACACACACACACTCAAACACACACACACACACACACACACACACACACACCACACTCTCTCTCTCTCTCACACACACACACAGACACACTACACACCAGAGCAAGCGAGAGAGAGAGAGAGAGAGAGAGAGGGGGGGGGGGGAGACGAACAGACAGACAGGTAGGCAGGCAGGCAGACAGACAAATAGACGGGGCAGACAGACGGACAGACACACAGACAGACACACCAACAGTCAGACAGACAGAAGCAGACAGACCTTGACAGACAGACAGACAGACAAAACAGACAAGCAAACACACCACATCGTCGCCTTCGTCCCGACCGGAGTGAACTCTCTTCTCTGACCCTTTGAGGCGTTCCGTCTGCGAGTGACGTCCCTTTTCTTCCCCCATAACTGGTTCCACTCACACGTCACTGCTGTGCTGCTTACCTCCCCTGGCGTTTGATGACAGTTCGGTTGCCGACTGATTGGTCACATGATGTATGAGCCAGGCTACACTCAAATTACCGACGTCCTGGTTACAACATCACGTGAGAGGATACACTCCGGTTATTGATTTACTTGTTACATTATGAGCCAGGTTACACCCAAGTTACCGACGTATTTGCTGTATCACTATACTGAAGGTAACGCTCAGATATCTGACGTCCTGGTTACAGCATCACTTGGCAGGTTACACTCAGTTTACAGCTATTCTGGTCACCACACCTTGCGCTTGGTTAAACTTCAGTTACTGATTTATTCGTCACATTATGAGCCAGGTTACACTCAAATTACCGACATTCTTGTTACAACACTACATTGAAGATTATACTCGGGTTATCGAGGTCCTGGTTACATCACGTGACAGGTCACACTCAGATACTGCTGTCCTTATTGCATCATCATGTGACGTGTAACACTCACGGCACTGTCGTCCTTCTCACCGAAGCGTATTCCAGGTTACACTCAGGTGTCAAACCTTATTGTTACAACAGTTTGTGCCCCGTTACACTCAAGACTGACTTTCTTATCATTTCCACAAATTTCCGGTTAAACTCACATCACCGTCTTTCTGGCTCACATCACTGCGTGTCAGTCAACATCCACACACTTCTGATGCACTGGTCATCATCTCCACCCTCTATTCATTGGTCAACATCCGCACCCTCTGTTTCAACGGTGACCAGCCTATGCTCATCTGTGAAGAAGATGCATTCGCTGCTCAGAAGTTGGGCCAGGGTACAGCGCATGCCACATCTGAAAACGAAATGAAACGAGAACTTGAGGAGCTTTTAACATTTTGTCATGGTGTTTATCTGTAACTTGTACGTTCAAACCGTTATTCTGACCTGTCCACCCATTCATATGAACGTTTCACGCTGATCAGTCACACGAAGAGTCAGCGATGGATTTAATTTTCGCAAACATTCACACTCAGAGATAGAGAGAGAGAGAGAGAGAGAGAGAGGAGAGAGAGAGAGAGAAGAGACAGACAGACAGACAAGACAGACAGTCAGGCAGACAGACAGACGGGCAAACTGGATGAGGCATGCATGCAGCATGCACAGATCTGAAGGACAACCAGACATACAGAAACGCTGGCAGCAGTTGCTTTGCATTAAACGTCCCCTTCACTCAATGGTCTTGTTCAAAAACAACACTTGTGTGGTATTACTTAGTAACAACCCATTAGTATGGATCTATTCAGAAACAACACATGTGTGGTATTACTTAGTAACAACCCATTAGTATGGATCTATTTAGAAACAACATTTCTGTGGTATTACTTAGTAACAACGCATTATTGTGGGTCTATTCAGAAACAACATTTCTGTGGCATTACTTAGTAACAATGCATTAGCATGGATCTATTTAGGAACAACTCTTCTGTGGTATTACTTAGTAACAACGCATTAGCATGGATCTATTTAGGAACAACTCTTCTGTGGTATCACTTAGTAACAACGTATTAGTATGGATGTATTTAGAAACAACAATTCTGTGGTATTACCTAGCAACAACGCATTAGTATGGATCTATTCAGAAACAACACTTCTGTGTTATTACTTAGTAACAACGTATTAGTATGGATCTATTTAGAAACAACACTTCTGTGGTATTACTTAGTAACAACGCATTAGCATGGATCTATTTAGAAACAACACTTCTGTGGTATTACTTAGTAACAACGTATTAGTATGGATCTATTTAGAAACAACACTTCTGTGGTATTACTTAGTAACAACGCATTAGCATGGATCTATTCAGAAACAACACTTTTGTGGTATTACTTAGTAACAACGCATTAGCATGGATCTATTTAGAAACAACACTTCTGTGGTATTACTGTAACAAGCATATATGGATCTATTGGGACCTTCTGTGATACTAAACACGCATTACTATGGATCTATTTAGAAACAACACTTCTGTGGTATTACTTAGTAACAACCCATTAGTATGGATCTAATTAGGAACAACACTTCTGTGGTATTACTTAGTAACAACGCATTAGTATGGATCTATTTAGAAACAACACTTCTGTGGTACTACTTAGCAACAACGCATTAGTATGGATCTATTTAGGAGCAACACTTCTGTGGCATTACTTAGTAACAACGCATTAGTATGGATCTATTTAGGAGCAACAGTTCTGTGGCATTACTTAGTAACAATGCATTAGCATGGATCTATTCAGAAACAACACTTCTGTGGCATTACTTAGTAACAACCCATTAGTATGGATCTAATTAGGAACAACACTTCTGTGGTATTCCTTAGTAACAAGGTATTAGTTTGGATCTATTTAGGAACAGCATTTATGTGAAGGCTGGTTTCAGAGTATCGCTTGAGCATGGCCTTATTTGCTAGCATCACTTGCGTATGTCCTTATTCAGTAAAAGCACGTTTTTTGGATTAATAACTTCTAAATCAATCTCATTTAGTGCTCTTGACAAACGCTCTTCCTCGAGCATTGCTTCAAACAATTCATCTGAACCTTCATATATCTTATCCATGCTGAGTTTCTTTTCTAACTCAAAATATTTATTTAAATTAAAAAAAAAAAAAAAAAAAAAAAATACTTAATCAGAATCAATATCAACGGTCTTTTTGTGCTTGGACTCATAAACTAAAGTATAAACGCCCTTTGGGGTTGTTAATGTGAGCTGTTTAGAACAGAGTTTAATGTTTCGTTTACTTTTTTTAAACATTCCTTTTTTATCTGGTCGGTGTCTGGTTGTTGAGAAAAAGTTGCCCTTGCCTTTCTTTGAAGATCAAACTTTTGTCTTTTGTAGTCCTCAAAATCAGCCTGTAGGCGACTAAATTCTTCATCCGTGATGTTCGAGTCAGCAAGTGCTTTATCAATTATTAGTTTGAAGGAACTAAGTTTAGCTGTTATTAGTTGAACCATAGCTGTGTGCTTTTGGAGTTTAGCTTTTATTTTTTTGCTGACAGCACTTACAGCTAATGAGCACAGGCCAAAAGCTAAAGACACACCACCTAGAGGTATAGCTACCGGTGCACCTACGCCTGTTGCTAAGAGACCTACACTTGTTCCTGCTGTTAAAGCACTAACCGCCGATGCTCCAGTATTAACATATGTAACAGCATTAAAGACAGCAGAATACCTTCGTTTGGTTTTACTGTATTTTGAAAGGTCCTGCTCTAGTTGGGTTTGCATTTGTGTTATGTTTGTTAATCTGAAAGTTTTTATGTCTACAGCAACAGAGTTGCCTACTATCTCTTCTTTGGGCACTTTTGGATAAGTCGTAACAGACATGCTTTTTTAAAATAAAAATAATTTAGTATTGGATATTTTTTAATCTGTTATCTTGAATATTCAGCTGCGCATCATATATTAAAAACAAATGTACATTAAGTGGTTTATCACTCTCTTTTTCTTTATCAATTTGAATGTTTATTACGTCTTTAACTGTTCTCCCACTCCCATGCAACTGATTATCCTCTGTTGACCTTAGGTCAATCCATAAACCGTATTTCGTTGTTAAATATTCATCAAGTCTAACACTGTGAAGGTGTAGATCTTTAGACACAAGGTCTACTGTTGGATTTCTACACCTCCCGCCTCCAAACAATTTTCTTATTTCATCAAAATGATGATAAGGTTTAAGCCCGCTACCGTAGACTTGGTTAGGACTACCCTCAATTGAACATTGTACTTTCGTTATTTTAGGATTGATAAACTTTTCACTTTGTCTTTTGAATGGTTCTTCATCTTCACACAGCAATAAAATACCTTTAAGGGATCTTGCTGTGGCACTAAAACTAAAGTTCCATATTGTGTCTGCCCTGCTTTTAGGATATTTAGTATGATGAATCACTCTTTCGTAATATATTGCTAATTTTGACTGATATTGTTGCTCAATCAGCCTTGCTAAGTTAGGGTTGCTAACAATGTCAAACTCTAACGAGATGTCGAAAATGCTGTACTTTGCGTTAGAGTCTGTAGATTTAATGACACGTTTGTATTCATTAAAAGTTAGTTCATATGACAATCTGTCTTTTAATGCTCCTTGAAAGTATGGCGCATGCGCTTTTAACAACTCAAAATCTAAGGGTATGGAAAAGCGATTTCCATAAGCAAAACTTACAGCTTCATACTTGTTGCCGGCTTTAGCATCTTCGGCGTCTATTCTGTGTTTTAGTGCTTCGTTATTTTCGATTCCTTGAAACGCAAGATCGGCCCTTTCATTATCGGTTAGCCATAGATCAGAATAGATTAGAAATATGTCTGCATTGTGTAAAGAAAATATTTCTTGCCCCTCAACTTTTATAGAAATTTTCTTAACGATTGCCCGTCCCAGATTCTGGACTACTGTCCTGTTTTCGTCTGTTGCTGATTCTAGTTCTATTTTGAAAGTAAGCCGTGCAGATCCCGGCACAATCACTTCATCTGCTCCTAGGTCTGGAAATTTAACAGTAAGAATTTGATCTGAATCAATAGTAGATGGATTATTTGGAACAATAATATTCTGTTTATTTCCCTTCACGCCAAAGGGCTCTTTCAGTCTTCTATGCGGGTCAAGAATCGAGCCATATGCTTGTGACATTTTTTTATAAAACAAAATAAAAAGTTAATTATTTAAAAACATGGCAGGCATTGAAGATTATGATGTTTTTGATCCTGGAGACGACATGAGTGAAATGACTCCTTTGACACATCCATTACAATCATTGCGGCGTGAATTAACAGAAAGTAAGGTCAAATCATTTTACGAAAGTTTAGGTCAAGAACCTCCTGATTTTATAGACCCTAATGATTTTGAAACAAAAGATGGCCATTTGATTTTTAAAAACGAGCAAGGACAACCTGTACAGCTTACATCTAAACCAGACCCATCAAAGTTTTTAGCAAAGACTACAATTAGACAAAGACTCAGTGTGCGCGATCAAAATCGCCTTGGCATTGCTAAACCGCGAAGATTAGACAGTGAGGCAGTTGCTAAACTTCAAAACACACTACAAGAACTCCCAACAGATAACCAAATGCAAAACATAGAACTTAAAGATTTAAGCCCAACAGCAGACAAAATAATACAAGCAGAAACCAGTTTTTCAGAAGAAACAGCATTAAAAACTATGCACGATCTGCCGCTACCTATGAGAGAAATAACAGCCCTTGATCATGCTTTAAGAAGCATCAGAGGCGAATTAACAAACAATTTAGCAAAACTGGGTGAACTAGATGAGCATATAAAAAGAGAAAAAGAAAAAACTAGTTGAGGCTGATGACCACAACTTAGGACCTGGTGTTAAAGAAAGAATAACACAAAGACTAAAAGATCTTGAACAAGAGAGATCAGCAAGACTAGAAGTGTTGTCTAATAACCGAGAACAATTACGAACTCAAGTGAGCAGAATAAGAGAAACTATCCAAAGAATTTTATATGAAGACACAACGTTAGCAGAACGAATAAAAACACTGTTTAGAGAGCAAGGTGTCACATTAGCAAGTGTTATAACAGCCTTAGGATTTGCAATAAGTACACTGGTGTTGGCTATTACAGGCGGCGGTGGTGGGGGGGTAGTGCCTCCGCCACCATCTCCTCCACCTGATAAATCATGGGTAAAAAAACAACTTGATCATCTTGCAAGTTTATTAAAAAAATTAGCCAGTAAGGCAATAGATTCTTTGCCTGGTATAATAGGAGGGATCGTTAGCTGGCTTTTGTCTGCCGCAAGTAAAGTAGTTGGCTTTATGGCTGAGCACTTATGGGCATTAGTTGTCTTAATAGTTGGGTTACTTTATAGTAAGATAAAGACCAAGTAATCCTAGGGCAGTTAATCCAATAACAAGTGCTGTCTTTTCATATTCATGGGGGTCGCTTTTATTCACCATGGGGATTGGTTGGGGGTGGGGTTTTGAGGGGAGTATTGGATGGGGTTTTGGGGCCTTGGGGATTGGTGGGGATTCTTTTTTTATTGCTATTGCTGGCTTAGAATTTATGTCGTTTTTTCCGACCTTCTCTTCTTTACCAGCCACAAGGATTTCATTATTATAGTTTATTATTGTTCCTATCTGGAGTCTGAGGTCAGAAGGTAGCATGTATAAACCAGTGCCGACAGCAAAGTCTACTTTCGATCTTGCGTATTGCAAAACATTTTGGTACCTTTTAATACTTGAAGGCAAATCAATTGCAGAATTAATAGAATCCTCTAAATTTGCTAAATACTGTTTTTGGGCGTCAAAGCCAGTAGAAGGATCAATTATGTTTGATCTCGTTTGTGCTTGCGAACCTAGCAAACACCAAACATAAGTACGAATAGAGTCGTTTATTCGTTCTATTCCTGCTTTTGTTAGGCCCTTAGAAGTATCCAAAATAAATGTTGTCCATGCTGTTTTATGCTCTTGCTCTATGGACCCGAGGTGAACAGTTGTGCCTGAAGAGAAAGATGTGTAAGGAGGATTCCAATCATAGTTATACTTTCTATGCACGCCCCAATAATAAAGAGTGCCTAAACCATGATTAAGATCCAACTTTTGTCTAAAGTCTGTCTTTGGGTCAATATCAAATTCGTTACAGATCCTTTCAAAAGCCTTGTAATCTATTCTGTTGCTGAATGGATTAAACGTTTTGTCATTTGGTAATGGTGCTTGCAGTTCAGATAAAATACGTCTGAAGGTGTAATAAAAATGAAATCTATACACTGACCTCACCAAAGGATCAGGATGATTTAAATGATCAGCATACGACACTCCACACCCAGTTGATGCACAAAACACAGCAAAGTTTAACTGGTTCTGATAAAACTGCATCGGATGACTGAACCACACTTTCGGGATGTAGTCGTTTTAGATAGGAGGGTTAAGATAACGATCCAATGGAGTACTAACCTTTACTTGAAAGGCGTCAGTCTGAGTCACAGAAATGTCGAGGGTATCAGTTGTTATATCTTTAGGACTGTAGTGCGGTCCAACAGAATATTTTGCATTAGTATATTTGAATGCACTCATTTTTAAATTGTTTTAAAAATGTTTGTAACAATAACAACTCAAGACAGTCCTTCGTTTTTAGAATATGCTATTGATAATAACTGCGAACCCAAAGGGTCGCACTCCATGAAATTTTTTACAAAGTCGTATGGTTTAATATAACTGAATCCAAGGAGAATAATAAGATTAAAAAATTTGATAATAGAGGAAACTTAGTTAGCCAGTTAACCATACCTGATGGTTATTACGGGTTTTGCTCGCTAAAAGAAGCAATGAGTAACTTCGACATTACTCTCAAACTTAACAATGCAAATTTGAAAATAATGTTGACATTCAAACCTGAAGAAGAAGTAGACCATTACCTTTTTGATGTAGAGCTAGCTAAAATGTTAGGCTTTGCAACTGACAATCATGTTTTAGAGTTACATCAGACAAAACTACTTATGAGGGAGAAAACCCGCTCGATCTTGCATTACATTCATTACTCTATGTTCATTTGGACGAGCTGAGCACTGATGAAAACTTATATGATGGAAGGCCCTCAACTGTTTTAAGAGCTCTTCCATCAGGGAAAGCTGCATATTGCGATTATGAAATTATACAATTCCCTAATTTACAGTTTAAAAGATTAGCTTGTGGGAGGGTCAGATCATTTAATATAAAGATCACAGATAAAACAGGGAAAGTCGTGAAATGTGATAACCTGCACATTGTTTTAGAAATAAAATAATACGTTGTTTTAAAAAATGTCACGTGGGCCAGACGATTCGGGGGTCACATTAGCGCCTGAGAGGTGTGTAACTTTAGAATTAAAAGACCTTGCAGACGTTGAGGACTTTGAACAAAACGGTGAGATAGGCACTTTGTATGGTTTTGAGTACACTAAAGATGGTTATTATAAGCGCAAAGAGGTTGACGACAACAAAAGGTTTCCTAAACTAGAACAACTACGCAATGTAGAAGCAAATAATGCGGGTCAGTATGAATATAAAATAGTTCGAAAAACTGACAACAAATGGCACTTAGAACCATATTTAGAATGGGACATAAAATTTGAATTCTTAAGCCCATTTACATTTTTGACCGTCAAAAAAGTTTCAGAAAAGCATTGAACTCTGGCCCTTTACATGTAAGTCTTATGCCAGAGGACAACAGTCGGAAAGAGATCGAAATAAAGCCGTTTGGGGACAAACAGTACATCCTCCACAGAAGAGAATCGGTTTTAAAGAAAGCTTCTACAAAATTACAGTTCATTCCACGCACAAAATTAGGAGACACGTTCACAATGATATTTAAAATTTCTGTCTTAAAAGATGAGGCGAGAAATGGAGCTCTGGGCGTCAGTGACAATCTTATGAAAGGAATTCTTATTAGCTGGCAAAACTTAGACGTTGACAAACTTAAAGTTACTGTCGTTGTTCTTTACAATGGCGAGGATATTAAGGTCATAACAACAAGCAACAAAATTGATATTAGTCTAAATAGAAACGATCTTACAGAACTGAACTGGATTAATCTTACACATTTGGACCTTATAGGTTTTTATTATACTGAACAAGTTTTGACAGAGAGTATGATAAAAACAATAACTGGATTAGATTAAATTCTGTTTTAAAACTATGGAGCAGACGACTTTGGTGTCAATGCCGATGTTAAACTTTATGACAAAAACCCCTCATTGTTCATTGATTTGTGGACAGACTGGTTGTGGAAAAACAATATTTATCCTCGACCTATTACAAACAGTTTATCGTTATAATTTTGATCATATTGTAATTTTCTGTCCGACACTTAAATGGAACAAAGCATATCACGATAGAAGGTTTATATGGACGGATGATGAAATCTATTTAGTTGACCCTAGCAATAAACTGAGTGAGTGTTTAGAACATTTTTTTAAACTGTTTGAGGGAACGCAGACATTATTTATTATAGATGATTGTTCGGCAGAAAAGGATATAGTCAAAAAAAGAAACACTTTATCAAAACTAGCTTTCAGTGGAAGACATGCTGGGATAAGTGTGTGGATTTTATGTCAAAAATATAACTCAGTTTTAAAAGACTTTAGAGAACAATTAAAGACAGTGGTTTTATTTCACATGAAAGATAGAGACGCATTTGATGAATGTATGCGTGAAAATGATGTTATTGAAAACGATCAAGAAAAACGAAGGATTAAGCAAAAACTTAAGTCTCAAAAGTTTTCTAAATTAGTGTTAAAAACAGATAATCCTACACATTATGTATGTTTGTAAAGTGTTTACTATTAGAGAACTATAAAATAGGCACTCTGGGTAAGCCGGCGGAGCAACAGCGAAACCGGCTTCAGCCGGTTGGAGCTGGCGGAGGTGGGTGAGCCAGAGTGCCTATTTTATAGTCTCTAATACTAAGGGGAAAGGAGGAGGGGGGGGGGGGGGGTGGCACCAAGGACACCTGATAGAGAGGACACTCTGGCAGTTGATATTGGAAGGGGGATAGGGGATATCAGCAGACAGCGTCTCTCTCTCTCTCTCTGTCTCTGTCTGTCTGTCTGTCTCTCTCTCTCTCTCTCTCACACACACACACACACACACACGCACACACACACACATATACGCACAAACACACACACGCGCGTGTGCGAGTGCGCGTGCACACACACACACACACGCACACACACACACACACACTCAAACACACACACACACACACACACACACACACACACACACACACTCTCTCTCTCTCTCTCTCTCTCTCTCACACACACACACACAGACACACTACACACCAGAGCAAGCGAGAGAGAGAGAGAGAGAGAGAGGAGGGGGGGGGGGGAGACGAACAGACAGACAGGTAGGCAGGCAGGCAGACAGACAAATAGACGGGGCAGACAGACGGACAGACACACAGACAGACACACCAACAGTCAGACAGACAGAAGCAGACAGACCTTGACAGACAGACAGACAGACAAAACAGACAAGCAAACACACCACATCGTCGCCTTCGTCCCGACCGGAGTGAACTCTCTTCTCTGACCCTTTGAGGCGTTCCGTCTGCGAGTGACGTCCCTTTTCTTCCCCCATAACTGGTTCCACTCACACGTCACTGCTGTGCTGCTTACCTCCCCTGGCGTTTGATGACAGTTCGGTTGCCGACTGATTGGTCACATGATGTATGAGCCAGGCTACACTCAAATTACCGACGTCCTGGTTACAACATCACGTGAGAGGATACACTCCGGTTATTGATTTACTTGTTACATTATGAGCCAGGTTACACCCAAGTTACCGACGTATTTGCTGTATCACTATACTGAAGGTAACGCTCAGATATCTGACGTCCTGGTTACAGCATCACTTGGCAGGTTACACTCAGTTTACAGCTATTCTGGTCACCACACCTTGCGCTTGGTTAAACTTCAGTTACTGATTTACTGTTCTCACTTTCCGCAGATCTAACTACAGGACGCAATCTTTTCTTCCCACGCACCATCGATGAACCGAACATACTTCTATCTGATGGAGCGTTCTGTCTCCGTGGAATATTTTCAGGTCCCGGATCTAAATCCTTTACCCGACACACCCTCCTCTGATCTCCCCCTCCCAACCTCCCCCCCCCCCCCCTCACCCACGAGAACTCTCAATGTCTTCCTATGGCACTGGGGCCACTACTAGATGCAGGAAGAACATAAAAAGAAAACCCCAACCCCAACAACAGCAACAGCAACAAAGAATAGATTTAAAACAAAGCAAGAAAAATCTTGAAACAAAAACTTACTCGTCTACGTTTTATACTCGTCATATACTCACAGTATGATCCTGTTTTTATGACGTCAAAACAAGCTCGCAGCAGTTGTCAATATTTCTATGGGCCAAAACAGCCATTTCTTTTATTATTCAGAACGATCCTCCGCGACAAATGTTGCGTTATCCCAGAGACTGGTCAACGCAATTTGATGGTCTGCGCAGTTTTACGATTAAGACACACATACCTGACTTAAGTACTGAATGTTGACAATTGCGTCGTGTGTTTGTAGGCCGCCACACTCACTCAATCGATGGCCCACCTTTCTCCTGTCGTCTGCTCGCTTTTGTCTTCCAACTGAACGTGCGCTAATTAATTCATGCCACATTTCACCCTCACAGCTTCTGCCGTCTGCTTGCTGTCTTTTCTTTTTCCGTCTTGTCACTGCACTGCGACGTAATAAGCTTTGGGCCATTCACTGCACTTGCAGTGAGTCTGCTCGTGCACAATCTGTCGTCTGCAAACCAGGTTGTTTAAAGATAAACTAAACGATTTCCGTCTGAGGATCTCTCGCTTACACGTGTACTATGTACCTTCACTCGATGACATAGCGTAATTAATGCGCGCGTGTCCAAATCTGCCCCCCACCCCCACCCCCACCCCTCCACCCCCCACTACTTCCTTTATCTGCTCTGGTTGTTAAATACTACTCAGCGATTCCAAATATAGTTCACCATGTTTTTATGGTTTTTATGTGTCATTCTAGTTGTATTAGAGAACTATAAAATAGGCATTCTGGCTCACCCACCTCCGCCAGCTCCAACCGGCTAAAGCCGGTTTCGCTGCTGCTCCGCCGGCTTACCCAGAATGCCTATTTTATAGTTCTCTAATAGTAAACACTTTACAAACATACATAATGTGTAGGATTATCTGTTTTATAGTTCTCTGTCACTGGACCGTTAAGAAGTAAACAAACAAAACAATGGGGACTTGGTTAACCATGCCTTTATTCTTAGGAGGGCTATTTGTCAACCAAGTTGGGATTTCATTCTATTGTGAGGAATGACTGGCTATTGAAAGCTATCTGAATAGGGAGTGTCTGAAAAGGGGTGGGATGTGTGTTCACACAAGCGTACGTTGTTGAAGATTATTCTAAGCAGCCACCAAGTGCACTTATTTTCAAGAATTCTAGGATTCTAAAAATAGTACCGCTCACGCGTGAACGGTTGGTCTTCCAGACAAGCCAGCTCCGTCAGATAGGATTCTAAAAATAGTACCGCTCACGCGTGAACGGTCTCAGCAATCGAGATATCACCCTCAGTTTACGGGAATAGGAAGGTGAGATTCTAATATCAACCAATCTTCCCATTTTTGTCTTAAGTAATCTAGCAATTCTTGATGAACGGTTTGTGATTCAAGAAGTTCTATCTCAGAAGAGATACTGTCTTGCGACATAACACAACACTGAAAACACGACTGCACTGCACACCCGCAAATGACAAGACAGCTAGGTTCAGTTGCTAACAACACAAGTGCTGGGCGGAAATGTCGTCACTGTTACTAATCAGCTGATTCTATCTAGTCTTGCGATTGGGGGAAGGTAAGAAACATGTTTTGATATGTTTGGAAATTTAGCCGCCTAAATTTATACAATGACGTCTAACGCCTGTACTGAACGACGCCGTCTAAATTTATACAATGCTGCGTGGCGGCCCGACGCCCTTATGTGTAACTCGACATGAACCCGGAAACAGTGCGGCGCTTCGACTCGGCTATTGTGCAGTTGAGTAAGCCGGGGCCAGACATGTCTGACCTAGATACTACATAAAGGCAGAAGGGAGTTGTCTCCCCGGAAAAGAATGTAACAATTAATTGTGAAAAAAATCGTCATTAAGTTGTTCTAGGTTCTTATTCAAGTCGGCATCACGTTCTTATTCAAGTTCTTATTTAAGTTTTTATTCAAGTTCTTAACAAGTCAACATCAAGTTTTTAACAAGTCATCATCAAGTTCTTAACAAGTTCTTATTCAAGTACTTATTCAAGTTCTTATTCAAGTTCTTAACAAGTTGTCATCAAGTCGTCATTAAGTTCTTATTAAGTCGTCATTAAGTTTTTATCAAGTCGTCATCAAGTTCTTATCAAGTTCTTATTTAAGTTTTTATCAAGTCGTCATCAAGTCGTTATCAAGTTCTTATTCAAGTCACTTATAATTATTTATTAAGTTCTTGAAATATTACTGCATATCAAATGGATCAAAATGATCTTTTGTTGTTGGCGGTTCTGGTATTCTTTTTTGTTCAGATTTTGTATTTAGTGGCTGTGATTTTTTGGGCTGCTTTGGTTTTTGCTGTTTTTCTTTATATGTTTTATAAACGTAATAACCACCCCCACCAACAGCAATGACGCCAAAAATGCTAACTCTTTTAATCCAAATAATCCATGTCGACTTTGGTGTTGTAGGTCTTGAATCAACTTGTGTATTTACAGTTGAAACAACTTTTGGTGGTGTTATGTTTTCATTATGAGTTATATTCTGTGATTGCAACATTAATTTTTTTTGTTTGTTCCACTCTGCTAATTTTTTTCCTGCTGCAACGCGCCCAGGATGAGGAGGCTTTTTACTGGTCACTTTCTCCACCTGATTCAATGTTTTCTGATTCTGCTGATTTTCTGGCTCGGTCATTTTGAAGGGAAACAAAATCTATATGATTAAAAGTAATTAATCCCATGATTAATGGCGATAACAATGTTCCAAATCTGTAATATAGATCACATCCTAGAGACTCTAATGACTTTGTTAAAACGGGATCCTGTGTTAAATCATACATAAAATCTTGTTCAGAATCAATGGGAGCAAATCTACTAACTAGTTTAGTGTACAAACTAAGAACCGTTTGCCCAACACTTTTTACCATTCTTGACCCCAGTTGCGCTTCATACCTGTTGTGATACTTTACAATGTCTTGCGTCGACATCTGTTGAATCTGTTCTATGCTGAATTCATTTCCAAGGTACTGTTTTGTTTTTCCACACGCCGCCAAAGAATACAGCCTTTCCTTTTGGCGCATAATAGCTTGGTCATCAACTTGATCATTTGTAAGTTCAGGAAGTAAATCATCGCAGTTCATGTTTTATTAATGAATAAATATTATTTTATTTTTTAAAAATGAGCACCGAAAAAACTATTACTAACCTTGTATACCATTCTGCTGTTATTGGAGGCCTAAGTGTAGGATACACAATGCTTGGTAAAAGCCTGTTAAAAATAAAACCAGCAGATCTTGGCAAACTAGACTTTGAAGACTCAGCAAAGCTGATTGCTGTTATTACAGCTTCATTTGCTACGAAAGATTTTCTAGTTAAGCAAGGAATAATTCCAGACAGTATCAATATGTAAAATTAAAAAAATACATTTATAAAAATGGCTTCACTCGTAATGATGATTGGTGGCGCTGTGGTTAATGCGCTTGCTTTTAGCGGAAGTAATTACGCATTTAGTAAACTACGGGATGACGGCGAGAGAAAAAGACATAACAAAGCTATGGAGCAACTAGCCGCAGCACAAGCTGCGTATGAAAAGCAGAGAATTGAGCAGTTAGATTTTATTAACGATGAACTGAAAAAACAGGGACATGCAGCTTACACATTTAAAGATGTTGACCAGGCAATAAAAGAATATTATTTAGTGACAGGCAAACAAGTTGAAACATTGCCTCCACCAAAATTCAGCGATTTTTATCAACCATCAGAAAAACAAAAGATGCAAGAAATATTGTTTATTGCCTTTGGCATGACCGTTGTGTATTTTGTTGCACATAATATTGGCTGAATAAAAATGAACAAGATCTATTATTCGCCAAAAGGATATTGGAAGGGAATAACAGCAATTAAAAAGCTAAGCCAAGCAGCTGGAGTCAGTGAACAAACAGCAAAGGAATGGTTATCTAAACAAGCGATTTGGCAAATTTATTTACCTGCGCCTAAACGAATACAAAGACCACACTTTGTCAACACAATACCGAACGACACCCATCAAATGGATCTTCTATATTTACCCCATGATACGATTAGACGAAAAAGATTTAAGTACGCACTTACAGTCATTGACATAGCTTCAAGATACAAAGATGCGGAACCATTAACACAAAAGAGTGCTTCTGCTGTTGCTGTCGCTATACAACTGATATATCAACGAGGACCCTTAACTTATCCTCGCATGATTCAAGTCGATGATGGAAAAGAATTTAAAGGTCAAGTGAATCAATTATTGTTAAAACATAGAGTTACCATTAAAAGAGGCATTCCGGGTGTTCACAGATCACAGGGTTTGGTTGAAAACTTTAACAAACAGTTATCTGAAAGACTTTTCTCCTACCAGTATCACAGAGAGCTGATTGACAATTCTCGCAACACAGAATGGGTTAGAAGACTGCCCTCAGTTTTGCGCGCAATGAATAATGAAGAATTTAAAGGTCTAAAACCAGTACAAGCAATCAGAAAACAAACAATAAATGTTGTTGAAGGAGAGTCTTCATCAAGCAAACTATTGCCATTTGGTTTGAAAGTGAGATACCTTTATTCGCCGGGAGAAGCGGAAGGGGACACCCGCATCAGGGCAACAGATCCAGTTTGGAGTGTTGATCCATATGAGATAAAAAAAATTGTGAAAATGAATCCACCCGTGTATTATTTACGAGAAACTGACACAACAAAACGGCCGGCCCCTCAAAGATCTTTTGTGAAGGAAGAACTGCAGATAATCCCACCAGACACAGTTCCGCTTTAACTGATTTACGTAAATATATTTGAGTTAAAATGGAAGCTCAAAAAAAATTATTTGCGTATAGATTTATTATTAAAACAATGATAAAGAATAAACTACCCATTGATCCTAATTTATATGAAAAAATCAAAAATCTTGAAAAAATCAAAAATCTTGAAACAACAACCACAAATAATCCAGCTATACTGGATAAAGAAATTACTGAGTATCTAATTGCGCTTGACCAAATGTCCTCCAGTGCCCAATTGCATATGAATACTCTGGATTAACAAATACTCGTTTAGTGTTTGTTCTATCTAATGACTTCTTTGTTACAACAGTTGTGTTAATCTCATGTAGATTAGATCGCAGCTTGTAATTGTCATGATGAAAAGTCTTATTGCCAAACAATGCTTCTTTGTAATTGTCATGGGATATGTTTGACTGCACAACACTGCGAGATATTCCCTTTGCTTTTTTAACAACTTTTTTTTGGCTTGAAAGACTGTACATTTTCGACCTCAAACCAACAAACTCCTTGATCACACCTCCAGATAATTCATCCTTCATCTTACCTAAAACCTTCTTGTTAATATCTGAATGCAAAGGCGAATCTTTAGGGTAATCAGATGTGTCATACCATCCTGCATGCCCTTTAGCTACTTCTAATTCCATGTCTTTGTAAAAATCTTCAGTAGGGATGTTGATTACAAAGGAATCTGTATCTGTGTAAAGTACTTTGGACTCAGGATACAAGGGTTTAAAGTAGTCGTAAAGAAATTCTAACATCAAAAGCTTCGACAGCTCTAAAACAGTAAACCCAATAAAAACGGGCTTATCCAATTTGACTTTCTTTTTTTTCATCATTATGCCAAAAAGCTGATCATGAAATCTTCTGAAGTCCTGATAATTAGGTTTTGAAGTCAACTTAATTGCAACGTTTTCTCTGGTGACCAATCTAACATCTTTACGCTTGTGCGGATTCTCCATAGTCTTTCCAAAACAGCTGTTGTTCATCAACTTGAAAAAGTCTTTTTCTGAAGCATCTGTGGATTTAGTTCTGAGATCAGTGTTCTTCATTATGTATGGTTTCATGAACTGTTCTTGATCAAAAGCAATTATACGATGAACAGCTGTCAACTTCAAACCATGTCTTAAATAAAATTGTAGAAGCCTGTAATGGCAGACATAATTTTTTTTGTCACGAAGATTAGGCACAAGTTTAGGTGGTTCTGTCATTGACACTTTTAGACTTTCTGCCGCTAATGGATAGTCATTATGGTAATCATGAAGTTCATGAGGATATTCTAAATCAACTTCTAGAATGAGACCTCTTTTACGATCAGCTTCTAGAGTAGGTAGCCATTTTAAAAACTTTTGAATGTCTTTGAGTCCTGTGTACATTTTAAAGTTGCGTAATGGAAGTGATTGCGCCATTGCCCATCCATACAGATTGTTTGCATCTAAATACATAAGATAGTTAGACCTTTTACTTAGATCATAGTCGTCCAAGTATTTGTTGTTTGCTTTACAGTAATGGTGCGACGCCATACTGATTCCCCCACGCAATCCGTTTTCAATCATCTGAAGCATTGGCAGGTCAGACAATAAATCAATTTGTACTCCAGTAAATTTTAAGAAAGCGTCCCAGCTCATCCCAGGCGCAGAAATGTAATGCGCGGGATCCAGGCTGTAATGTTTCATGCAGGTCTTCCTATAATTTTCAAAGACGTCCGCCAACAAACAGGTATCCGCCATTAAATAGGAATCATGATAGTCTCCCATTGTTTTACACTCTAACTTCTGCCACGCATCTTGAGCATACGAATAATCAGAATCACTGATGTCCTTTCCTCTGAGACTAGAAAAGAACGCGCCTTTAGGCGGAAGTGTATCTTCGTCAAACCTTTGCCAACTGTTCATGTACTCATAAGGGTAAACGCCCTTTCTAACAAGAGTTGGGTCAAAATATTCTTCTGTTATTGGGCAGGACTTTAAGGACATAGCCAGTGACTCTAATGAACCCATCATGTGTTGCATAGAGTCGTAGAAAGACATGTTATTTAAAGTGAAACACATGTACTTTTCTGATGACTGTGCAATGCATGACACCCTGAAGTCGCTGGTTACTGCTTGCATTATAAGGTGAGAGTCGTAACCTCGCAAGTTGTGAAAGAATATAGGCAGCTTCCATGTCTTTGGTTCAAACTTTAGTTGAAGATTGCATTTGTTATGTGCTGCTCCTCTAAACTTTCCGCTAATGTGATCATGGTCTCTTACTGTTGGATTCTCTGCGGTGGCAACCAAGGCCGCCCCACAAATCCAACAGTGAGTGGCTGAGTCATACTGTTGTTGGTCTTCAGGCGTCATTATGATTTCAGATAAATTCAGATTATTAGAACAGGCATTACGCACTTGCTGCATGCGTTTTAAGAAGTATTTTGCAGCATTTGGTCCTCTGTATAATTCTGGCTTTGAATGGGCGCCATCCGACCTAACAATGATGAAGGCAAATGAGCAAATCTGATGATTACTCATTAAGACTGTTTTAGGAAGTTTCTGTGGGGTTGGTCCTTCATAAGGAACAATGAGTGATTCGAAGTCTGCGTAAACAACATATGGACTAGTTTGCAACCGTTTCCAGTTCTTAAAACTAACTTTACTGCCTTCTCCGGGCGTAATTAGTTCTGTATCACAGTCAACTGGGCTAATACAATGTTTCTTATGTTCACTCGCGGCTTGAACGGACGGAATTCTTGTTAAACATTTTCTACAGAATTCTTGTTTGCTATGTTGTTTTGTAGTATGCACTAGTAATCTACTCATTGTGCGTATTAGAGTGTAGTGCAACCCATTAAGGCTTTGCATCAGGAGTAAGTCTACATGACTCCTGGTTGGTTCGCCTATTGTTGGACTGTTCTTTGACACTCTAATTGGCAGAAGGTTGGTTTCTTCAGACCATGTGTAGACATTAACAGTTATTGGTGGATTTTGTTTTTCAAACTGATCAATTTTGTCTACAGCCATAGGAAATTCAAGGCCGTTAAAGTTAAGATCATTGGCCCACTGTAAATAGTTAGATACTCTCTCTGCATTTTTGGCAACGTGATGCAGCCTAGCAAGAACGCACCACATAAAACATTTGTCGTCTGAATTCTTTATGTTCAGAACTGCTTTCTTTGCAACTAATGTTGGAGGCAGTGGAATGTAAGACTTGCCTACAATCGGCTCATACTTAGCTTGTCTTAATCTGATGTCTAGGACTTCACCCTCTGACCAACCAGAGCCTCTCATTTTAGCTGCTTCAGAGGCTTCATTAAACTGTGTAAGAAGTTGATCTGCCCAACCGGGTGTTAAGTCATTATGAGAAAGAATAGTCTGCTGTTTAGTTGAGACCCAGACTTCTAGATTTTCTTCGTTTATTGTTATATAGTCGATTAAAACAACTAACCTTACTTTAACTGGAGGGTTTATTGTTAGTTTACTTGGAACTTGAGAAATAGCATGTACAACGCTTGCCTGCACGTTTGTTGGATCAATAACTTCTAAAACGACCTCATTTAAAGCTTTTGACAAACGCTCTTCCTCGAGCATTGCTTCAAACAATTCATCTGAACCTTCATATATCTTATCCATGTTGAGCTTCTTTTCTAACTCAAAATATTTATTTAAATCAAAAAAATAAAAGTTAATCAGAATCAATATCAACGGTCTTTTTGTGCTTGGACTCATAAACTAAAGTATAAACGCCCTTTGGGGTTGTTAATGTGAGCTGTTTAGAACAGAGTTTAATGTTTCGTTTACTTTTTTTAAACATTCCTTTTTTATCTGGTCGGTGTCTGGTTGTTGAGAAAAAGTTGCCCTTGCCTTTCTTTGAAGATCAAACTTTTGTCTTTTGTAGTCCTCAAAATCAGCCTGTAGGCGACTAAATTCTTCATCCGTGATGTTTGAGTCAGCAAGTGCTTTATTTATTGTCAGTTTGAAGGAACTAAGTTTAGCTGTTATTAGTTGAACCATAGCTGTGTGCTTTTGGAGTTTAGCTTTTATTTTTTTGCTGACAGCACTTACAGCCAATGAACACAGGCCAAGAGTTAAAGACAAACCACCTAGAGGTATAGCTACCGGTGCACCTACGCCTGTTGCTAAGAGACCTACACTTGTTCCTGCTGATAGAGCACTAGTGATCGATGCTCCAGTATTAACATATGTAACAGCATTAAAGGCAGCAGAATACCTTCGTTTGGTTTCACTGTATTTTGAAAGGTCCTGCTCTAGTTTTTGTTGCATTTGTGTAATGTTGGTTAATCTGAAAGTTTTTATGTCTACAGCAGCAGCTATCTCTTCTTTGGGCACTTTTGGATAAGTCGTAACAGACATGCTTTTTTAAAATAAAAATAATTTAGTATTGGATATCTTTCAATCTGTTATCTTGAATATTCAGCTGCGCATCATATATTAAAAACAAATGTACATTAAGTGGTTTATCACTCTCTTTTTCTTTATCAATTTGAATGTTTATTACGTCTTTAACTGTTCTCCCACTCCCATGCAACTGATTATCTTCTGTTGACCTTAGGTCAATCCATAAACCGTATTTCGTTGTTAAATATTCATCAAGTCTAACACTGTGAAGGTGTAGATCTTTAGACACAAGGTCTACTGTTGGATTTCTACACCTCCCGCCTCCAAACAATTTTCTTATTTCATCAAAATGATGATAAGGTTTAAGCCCGCTACCGTAGACTTGGTTAGGACTACCCTCAATTGAACATTGTACTTTCGTTATTTTAGGATTGATAAACTTTTCACTTTGTCTTTTGAATGGTTCTTCATCTTCACACAGCAATAAAATACCTTTAAGGGATCGTGCTGCGGCACTAAAACTAAAGTTCCATATTGTGTCTGCCCTGCTTTTAGGATATTTAGTATGATGAATCACTCTTTCGTAATATATTGCTAATTTTGACTGATATTGTTGCTCAATCAGCCTTGCTAAGTTAGGGTTGCTAACAATGTCAAACTCTAACGAGATGTCGAAAATGCTGTACTTGGAATCAGTGTCTGTCGATCTAATGACACGTTTGTATTCATTAAAAGTTAGTTCATATGACAATCTGTCTTTTAATGCTCCTTGAAAGTATGGCGCATGCGCTTTTAACAACTCAAAATCCAAGGGTATAGAAAAGCGATTTCCAAACGCATAACTTACAGCTTCATACTTGTTACCGTCTTTAGCATCTTCGGCGTCTATTCTGTGTTTTAGTGCTTCGTTATTTTCGATTCCTTGAAACGCAAGATCGGCCCTTTCATTATCGGTTAGCCATAGATCAGAATAGATTAGAAATATGTCTGCATTGTGTAAAGAAAATATTTCTTGCCCCTCAAGTTTTATAGAAATTTTCTTAACGATTGCCCGTCCCAGATTCTGAACTACTGTCCTATTTACGTCTGTTGCTGATTCGAGTTCTATTTTGAAAGTAAGACGTGCAGATCCTGGCACAATCACTTCATCTGCTCCTAGGTCTGGAAATTTAACAGTAAGAATTTGATCTGAATCAATAGTAGATGGATTATTTGGAACAATAATATTCTGTTTATTTCCCTTCACGCCAAAGGGCTCTTTCAGTCTTCTATGCGGGTCAAGAATCGAGCCATATGCTTGTGACATTTTTTTATAAAACAAAATAAAAAGTTAATTATTTAAAAACATGGCAGAAGAAGATTATGATGTTTTTGATCCTGGAGACGACATGAGTGAAATGACGCCTTTGACACATCCATTACAATCATTGCGGCGTGAATTAACAGAAAGTAAGGTCAAATCATTTTATCAAAGTTTAGGCCAAGAACCTCCCGAATTTATAGACCCTAATGATTTTGAAACAAAAGATGACCATTTGTTTGTGAAAAACGAGCAAGGACAACTTGTTCAGCTTACATCTAAACCAGACCCATCAAAGTTTTTAGCAAAGACTACAATTAGACAAAGGCTCAGTGTGAGCGATCAAAATCGCCTTACCATTGCTAAACCGCGAAGATTAGACAGTGAGGCAGTTGCTAAACTTCAAAACACACTACAAGAACTCCCAACAGATAACCAAATACAAAACATACCCCTTAAAGATTTAAGCCCAACAGCAGACGAAATAATAGAAACCAGTTTTTCAGAAGAAACAGTATTAAAAACTATGCACGATCCGCCGCTACCTATGAGAGAAATAACGGCCCTTGATCATGCTTTGAAAAGCATCAGAGGCGAATTAACAAACAATTTAGCAAAACTGGGTGAACTAGATGAGCATATAAAAAGAGAAAAAGAAAAACTAGTTGAGGCTGATGACCACAACTTAGGACCTGGTGTTAAAGAAAGAATAACACAAAGACTAAAAGATCTTGAACAAGAGAGATCAGCAAGACTAGAAGTGCTGTCTACTAACCGAGAACAATTACGAACTCAAGTGAGCAGAATAAGAGAAACTATCCAAAGAATTTTATATGAAGACACAACACTAGCAGAACGAATAAGAACACTGTTTAGAGAGCAAGGCGTCACATTAGCAAGTGTTATAACAGCCTTAGGATTTGCAATAAGTACACTGGTGTTGGCTATTACAGGCGGTGGTGGCGGTGGGGGAGCAGTGCCACCAGGACCACCATCAGATAAATCATGGGTAAAAAAACAACTTGATCATCTTGCAAGTTTATTAAAAAAATTAGCCAGTAAGGCAATAGACTCTTTGCCTGGTATAATAGGGGGGATCGTTAGCTGGCTTTTGTCTACTGCAAGTAAAGTAGTTGGCTTTATGGCCGAGCACTTATGGGCATTAGTTGCCTTAATAGTTGGGTTACTCTTTAGTAAGATAAAGACCAAGTAATCCTAGGGCAGTTAATCCAATAACAAGTGCTGTCTTTTCATATTCATGGTCATTATTTCTTGGGACCACAGGGATTGAATGGGGGGGTTTGGGGGGCTCGGGGATTGGTGGGGCTTCTTTTTTTATTGCTATTGCTGGCTTAGAATTTATGTCGTTTTTTCCGACCTTCTCTTCTTTACCAGCCACAAGGATTTCATTATTATAGTTTATTATTGTTCCTATCTGAAGTCTGAGGTCAGAAGGCAGCATGTATAAACCAGTGCCAACAGCAAAGTCTACTTTCGATCTTGCGTATTGCAAAACATTTTGGTACCTTTTAATACTTGAAGGCAAATCAATTGCAGAATTAATAGAATCCTCTAAATTTGCTAAATACTGTTTTTGGGCGTCAAAGCCAGTAGAAGGATCAATTATGTTTGATCTCGTTTGTGCTTGCGAACCTAGCAAACACCAAACATAAGTACGAATAGAGTCGTTTATTCGTTCTATTCCCGCTTTTGTTAGGCCCTTAGAAGTATCCAAAATAAATGTTGTCCATGCTGTTTTATGCTCTTGCTCTATGGACCCGAGGTGAACAGTTGTGCCTGAAGAGAAAGATGTGTAAGGAGGATTCCAATCATAGTTATACTTTCTGTGCACGCCCCAAAAATAAAGAGTGCCTAAACCATGATTAAGATCCAACTTTTGTCTAA